>JAIKVD010001339.1:0-11409 GCA_024679075.1 Phytophthora uliginosa | reverse complement strand
GCCCCTGGGACTGGTTATTTCGGCTCGACAAGTGGTGGAGCCTGGTCAAGTTCACTCTGGCCAGACCAACCACCATTTCAGCGATTGAGAGGCGTCCCGGAAGGTGTAGAAGCTCAGAATCTGAGCTTGACTCGACTCCCTGAGATGACTGAGGTTGAGATGATCGCCTATGGCCGATCCCAACTCGAGCTGTGGATGTCACTCCCTCCTGGAATCGTGCACCTTATTGACGTAGCATATGCGCCACGTCATGAAGGTTATGACCTCTGGGGTTTTATCCGAGCTGCTGGAGCCACAGCTAGACATCTGATGTTGGTGACTCGATCTCCGGCAGCAAGGTGGCTGAATGTCTTCAATGCTGAACGCCGTCGGATCCCAGTGGTGTCTGATCTCAAGGCAGTCCGAGTCTCGCTGGGGCTGATGCCGCCTATCGCGTGTGTCGCCCTGCTTCAGACTATGCTGTATGAGGCCGGATATGAGTTCCGGAACCAAGTCCCGGTATGGCATACACTATCTGAAGTGTCTGGAGTGTCCGAGTCTCAGATCAGACTGGAAGTTGAGCGAATTGGACATTTCATCAAAGCTGAGCTGACTGCTTGGAAGTACGCAGTTGGATCGACGCCATATTATGATCGGTCGCCCTCAGACCCGCTGTTGACAGCTTCAGCTCAGACAAGTGAGTCTCGAGTTGGTTTTCCGCTGGACAAGGACGGTGATGCTATCATGGATGAGGACACTCACCTGTTTTTGGGTCCTGAGGTAGTCATGCGACTTCAGCTGACTGGTCTCAGACCCAGAAGCCCAGCCTCAAGTATTGAAGAAGAACCAGCGCGTAAGCGTCCATTATTGATGAGGTCTTCGGCTGGAGGTTCTATCCCGAGTTGGCGTGATTCTAGCGATGCAGAGGATGGTGATGCCATCATGGACGAAGATACTCAGCTGGTTTTGGGTCCTGAGGTAGCTGACTGGTCTTGGACCCAGGAGCCCAGCCTCAAGTATTGACGAAGAGCCAGGGCGTAAGCACCCGTTATTGATGAGGTCTTCAGCTGGTGGTTCGATTCCGAGTTGGCGTGATTCTAGCGATGCCGCTTCTGAGACTAGACGTGATGGTATGAGTGACTCAGTGCCTAGCATGGTGGGTGCAGGTCCCAGCTCCGATATGTCCCTGATGGCTACCGACGAAGGAGGAAACATGTCATACAGCTCCTCTGGCTCGTCCCTGATGTCCGTAACGGATTACATGGTTGGGACAGGGACGCATTTGCCCATGTCAATGGCTACGGTGATGCGCGGATCTGCGACGGGCGTAGTTCGGAGTTCGGTCCCAGGGATGGTAATTTCTGTTACACCAGACCCTCCCCGAGCTGGTCCAGTGCAAGCAAGAATCGGGACAGGGACGTCTGTGTCTGATCACCCGGACCAGATCCCGTTGCCTGGTAGCCCGGAGTCCAAACGATCAGCTGAGCAGAAAGTTGAAGTCGCTGAGACGAGGCCCGGCCTGGGACGATATCATTCCGGTGATCGTTCAGAATCGGAACGTTTCTCGTTTGGTGACCCTGTCGCCCAGGTGGCTGACTATGACCAACAGTATCAACGAGACTTGGCTCGAAGTGAGGCCACTGCCTGGGATCATTTCAACGCCGAGCAGAGTCAGCGAAAAGCCACTGAAGCTCGACTGAAAGCAGCTCTGGACGACAATCAGGTGGAACAAGCCAAGCTTCACGAGGAATACCAGAAATTACAGGCTACGAACGCCCAGATGTCTGACACTCAACGGAGAACTCAGACTGAGCAGCATAAACAGTTGGAAGCTTTGGAGAGATTGGCTGAGCAACGTGTTGCAGCCGAAGCTGAGAAGCGCAAAGAAGATGAGGTCCGAGCCCAGTATCTCTTGGGGGTACAAAAGAAACTCCAGGAAGCTGAGATCAAAGCCAGATAAGACGAGTTGCAGAGAGTTCACGATGAGCGTGCAGCCAAGATCCGAGCTGAACATGATGTGGAATTGCGGAGGTTGAAGGAAGAACACGCTCAAGCGCAAGCAGAACATGAGCGAGCAGTGGCTGAGCGAGAAGAGAAGCTTCGCCGACTCCAATCAGCTGGTGTCGGAGTATTGGCTCGAAAGCTGAGCGATACTACGCTATGGAGTTCCGTGACTCGGAAACGCCTCAGATGTTTTTGTATCGGCTCAACCGAGCCGCCAAGAAAGCTGATATTGCTTTTGAGAGATCGACTACTGAGCGTGAGGCTCACATCCGCCGTTTCATCAAGGCGTTGAGTGATCCTCGGTTGAGAACCACCCTCCAAGGTCAACGTTTCGATACATTGAGCGAATTGGAAGAAACTCTGAAGCGCATTGAAGCCCTACGGCAGGATGAACGTCGTGAAGACCGAGATTATCAGCAGAAGAAGCGTCCCGCCCAGAACCTGCAGTTTGGCAGATTCAAGCCTCAGCCACGCCGAGCTGAGGGTCGGGCATTCATGGTCGAAGCTGCTGGGACGGATACCGAAGTCGGGCGTCACACCCACTTCTCGGATGAAGGTCCTCCCAGATACGAGGAAGATCCCGGAATTGAACTGAGTCATCAAGCTATGAGAGCTGAAGCTTCGGAACCTTAGTCGAGCTCAGCAGTGACGAATTCGCCTACGGCTGAGCCCAACTACTCAACTGCTGTGACTCAAGAAGACATTTTCCGGATCGCTGAGCGGTTGGCGTGGAAACCAAAAGCTGACGCTCAACCGTATGGGAGAGGAGCACTCCAGCGCGAAGAATTTAAATGCAGTGAATGTGGAGTAAACGTCACAATGCCGAGAACTGCTGGAGCAAGCTCATCTGTGGACGCTGTCATGATGAAGGTCATCCTACCCAGTATTGCAGACTTCAACCATGCTCGAAGTGTGGCGATTATCATCGCCGGGGTTTGTGTGACATGTGGTCGGCACTCAAGACAGTACGGGAAACCATCCGTGCTGGGGGATCCCTCAAGGGTATTGACCCTGAGACTATTCGGCAACTGCTGGATGGCTCGGACCCTGAGACGCCGTTAAACCACTAGGCTCGCTGGTTAGGGAACCAGCGCGTGACGAGCCGAAGTCCCAAGCGTTGTGTGCATTTGCATATGTGGGCCCAGCCCTTCCATGTTGGCACAACGATAAACCCCAAATGTATGAATCCATCTGATGAAACTTGCATTTATTCTGGTATTGCCGAAGTCGACGACCTGGACTCAGAGGTAGAGTTTGAGAATCATCTCGAATTCGCCCTGACCTATGGTGAGCGCAATGGCTGGTGGAGTACGCACGCTTTAGTTGGTGAAAAACGTGATATCCGTGATACATGGAGCAATTTTCAATCACCGGACTCAGATCCTGATGGATACAGGAGCCACGACGAGTATAATGAGTTTAGACCTTGCACGCAGGTTGAAGCTCAAGCTCAGACGTGGTCACCGACTCCGAGTCGTGAGTTTTGGAGATGTTCCAACGTACGCTACCGCTCAGGCTAAGATCAAGTTGACCCTCGGCGTTCGAGTGGTCTATGTGATGGATGTCTGGGTGGGCAACATTGGAGCAGGTTTGGATTGCCTTTTAGGAATGGATTTTATGGTCGCTGCTGATGTTCGAATTTGTGCTCGTGAAGGTGTAGTCCGGCTCCCAGATGAAGAATCTATGTTCTTGGTCGGAAGTCCTGAGATCAGCCACGTTGGGCTCGAGGTCGGCGTGTCATTAGCTGAGACGATCCGACTTCAGCCTGGACGGTCTGTAACTCTCCCGGTCAAGTATTACCAAGCTAAGCCAGACAAAGTTGAGGAATGGGCTGGGCGAGGTGATCAGTGGGTGACGCAGTTCATCAATGGAACGGGAAGAAAACCCAAAGCGGTTATAGTGGTGAATGTCTCAGATCGAATGGCTCGCATTACTCAACACACTGTAGTGGTGTGTCTGGTTGAGAACGGATATTTACCTCAAGGAGAACGTTTCGTCCGACCTCGGTCTCAGAAGTATCGTGAGTGGACTGCGTTGGCTTATGAAGCTGAGCCATCAGCAAATTACCTGAAGCTAGAAGAATTGATTGCACGACAAGCTGAACTCAGAAGTCCGCCCGCTGTTGAGAAGCCGGCATACTCATGGCCAAAAAAGTTGCTATTGGCTAAACGTCCGCCGAAGAAGGAGGGTGCTGAACCTGGTGGAGCTGAGCCCCGTACCACAGCTTACATGGTAGACACCCTCCCTCACGAATAACCTGATAGAGCGATAGGCAGAGTTGGCCAGGACGATGCCACTCGAAACTGGCAGTCCACCTCTCTTGAGAATTTGCCCCCTGTGGACATCTCTTCTAAATCACCTGGCTCGGCTGAGGAAGATGCTGAAATTGTGGGGGACGAGATTGAAGATGTCCCAGCCAGTGATGAATCTGAACCGGAAGTAGTATCACGGGTGATGATCGGAGGAGGCACTGCCACACATGGAGCTCGGAAGGAATTGGCGAAAGTATTCAAAGCCGAGCCGGTTGATTTCGTAGCTGAACCTGTGTCTCGGCTGAGAGAATCCCTCGCACGATGCATGCGGTTGGAGATTGACTTTTCTGATGAAGCTGAAGCGACCGTGTACTTCCACGAAGGCACGGAACTGCTGAATGATCTCAGAAACCAGTTGGATGCGCTCCCTGAGTTGAAAGATCTCAGTCCGAAAGCCGATCTGACTACCGCTGATATTGGCGAGCCCGGAGTGACGACTGAGGAGATAGAGGCCCAAGTTCGCGCAATTTTGGAGAAGCATCACGCTAGCTTCCTGGGAGATGGGAATGCGGTTCCAGCCCCAGCCAGAGGCGTTGTTTGTGACTTGGATGTGGGAGACGCCAAACCCGTAGCTCAGACGTCCAGACCCATTCGACCTCAGCCCCTTCGGAAAGTCTATGATCTGCTCGAGAAGCTAGTTCAGACAAAACTGATTGAGTATTCAGACTCAGACTGGGCTTCGCCAATTGTCATCGTGATGAAGAAGAACGGAGTAGACATCCGACTTTGTGTCGACTATCGCCTCGTGAATCAGCTGATCAAGCTCATGCATTATCCCTTACCTTTGATTGACGATTTGTTGATTGGGTTTGAGAGTACGATATTGTTTCTGAGCTTGGACATGGCTAGTGGATTTTGGGCTGTGCCGATGACGCCAAGAGCGAAACATATCTCAGCCTTCATCTGTCCGCTAGGACACTTTCAGTGGACGAGGATGCCATTTGGGCTGAAGAATGCTCCGCTGATCCACCAGCAGATGTTGGCCAATTGCTTATGGGGATTCGTGCGTCTCCCAGCCTCTGAAGAATCTCAGGTCGATGCGGACGTATTAGAATTCCTGGGGGTCCAAGTTGAGAACCCGACCGAAGAAGAATTGTCCACGTTAGCTGAGAGTATGACTGCCTTTCAGAGGATATCCCAGCCCCACCTCAGCTGAATCCGGTTCTAGGACGAAGCTCATACATTAATGATATCGCGTGGGCCGAGACCTGGGAACAGTTGTGCGTCGATCTGGATCGACTCCTATATCGGTTGAGATACTGGGGAATTTCAGTGAGCCTGCCTAAGAGTGAATTCGGCAAGAAGACGATCTCGTATCTGTCCCATGAAATTGGAGCTGAAGGAATTCGAGCTAAGCCGAAGATAGCCAAAGGCGTGAAGGACCTCCCGTTTCCGTCAACACTGAAGGGCGTGCAGTCATTTTTGGGAAGTCTGAATTATTACAACAAGTTCATCGAAGACCTCCCAGTTATAGCAGCCGTACTTTATGAGTTGACAGACGAACAGATCCGAGCTGGCCGAGATCTCAGCCGAGCCAAGGAAGCCTTTGAAGTCCTGAAGCGGAAGATTGTATCGACGCCCCTGCTCAGGCACCCTGATTCTCAGAAGCCGTTTGTCATCATTGTCCATGCTAATCCCTGGGCTGGGTGTGTTGTTCTGTGCCAAGATCATGATGGAATTATTCTCCCAGTTCGTTTTACAGGGAGGGTCTTGCATGATCAGGAGCTCAGATATCACCCCGCTGAGAAGGAAGTGGTTGCGTTGATCCGAGTCCTCCGAGTATTTTATACGATGCTGGCCGGGACGAAGCTGATCAAAGTCTATACCCGACATTCAGTGCTGAAATGGATATTCAAGCCACGATCACTTGAGGGGTGTTGCGAACAGTGGGCAGTGCGACTGGATCCCTGGCCGTTGGAAATTCACAAGATCCAACGAGATGAGGACGGCTTGGCGGCAATCATGGGAGCGGATATTACCCCCCGTGATAAGCTCGACCAAATAGCCGAGAGCCTCATCCCAGCCAAGGGACAAGTTGTCCGAGCTCCGCCAATCAGCCTGGAAATGCTGGAAGCCGATTATGAAGGTTGGCTGCTCAGTTTTGACGGTGCTGCTAAGATGTCAGATCGACGAGGCTCAGCAGGTTGTATCTTGTGGAAATTGCCTTCCTGGGATGTGATCGAAGCCCGAGGTTTTCATTTCGAAGACGCTACAGTGAATGAGGCTGAATACCGTGGACTTATCGAGGGTACAAAGATGGCTCTAGCCAGGGGGATCTCAGAGGTAGTAATTGTTGGAGATTCTCAGATCATTCAACAAGCTCAGGGACTCATCAAGTGTCTGACCCCAAGACTTCAACTCCTACTCAATGAGTTCGAGGAGCTTCGCCCGAAGTTCAAATCGATGAAGCTAGTTCATGTCAAACGGGAATTCAACGCTGCAGCTGACTATCTGACCTCAAAGACGTTGGTAGCTCGGAGTGCAGTAGTACTGGAAGACCCAGTGGAGCTGGCCCAGCTGAAACAGCTGAACCGTATCGCGGAGAAGCTAGTTCGAGAGCAGCCACCTGCTGACGAGCGTGAGCTCAGCGGCTCAGCTGAAGCGGAATCGAAGTTTGTACCTGAGCCTGTGTCGCTTGTTCAAGCCGCTGAGCCTTTGTCGCCAGAAGCTAAAATATTCGCTGTCACCCGAAGTCAAGTTCGAGCTGAAGAAGACGCCGTCGAAGAGGACAGGGACGTCGGCCAAACTGAGACCGCTGTGTCTAGAGAAGCAACAACGGGATTATCTCCTGAAGCTGCAACCCCAGCCATGGCAAACGCCGAAAGGTGGCGACGCATCTTAGCCCAGCAAGGAGCTGAGCCCTGGATCAGACGGCTTCGAGACTATCTGAAAGGAAATCTGACAGAGTTGTCTTCTGCTGAAGCTGAGGATGTAGCCAAAATCGCGAACCAGTTTGTCTTGGATTCTCGTGGAGCCTTGTATTATCTGAGCCGAGCCACACCAAATCGGCCTCGGGACGAAGCTGAAACCTTAACGCTGGTGGTACTTCGCTCGCTTCAAGCTGATCTATTACATCTGTGTCATGAAGACTTTCAAGGTGCTCATCAAGGAATCACTCGGACGTTTGAGCGACTGCGCCGAGAATATTATTGGCCTGGGCTGTACGCGGATGTGGAGCGATTCGTCAAAGAATGTGTGGACTGCGTAACAGCTAAAGAGCTCCGCCTAAACCTGGCCCGTCACCTGGAAATATCTTGGCGACTCGGCCTTTTGAAGCGGTTTCTATGGATTTCGTCACTCATCTGCCTAAGTCTGATCGTGGCAATGTGTTTCTTCTGCTGTTCCAATGTATGTTCTCTGGTTTCGTGATCTGTAAGCCGATAAGTTCAACTACGGCTCAGGAAGTCGCTGAAGCCTATATGGAACGGGTGTTTCAACGTTTCGGCGCCAGTGAGATGATTCGTCACGACCGTGATCCTAGATTCATGAGCGAGGTATTCGCGAAGTTCAGAGAGATGCTGGGAAGTCGGCAGAGAGCTACACTGGCTTATCGACCTCAGGCCAACGGACAACATGAGAGGTCAGTCCAGACTGTGATCCGAGCTGGCCGAGCCTATGTGGCTGAGCCAGATCAGAGCGACTGGGACGACCAGGTTGAGAAGTTGATGTGGGCTTTGAACACATCCTTCGATATTACTCGCCTCGACACTCCGTTTTACTTGGTGCACGGTTGGGATCCCCAGAGTACTGTCTCAGCTATGCTAGGCCCCAGGCCGACTGGATTGGATCAGAAGACCGCCTATGAGTGGCGTTGAGGTGTTCAACGGCAATACGAGTACGCTCAGGCTTGGGCCAAAGATCTCCAAGCTCAATCTAAAGCCATACGCTCGGAAGCTCAGACCAAAGTCTGGCAAGAACTGTCAGAGAGGCTCAAAAAAGGCTTCGCGGTTGGAGATGCGATCTGGCTATACTTGGCACGAGTCCAGCCTGGATTGACGAAGAAGTTCGCGCATTTGTGGCACGGACCATTCCGATTCTTGGAAACCTCGGACGATTTCAGGTGTAAGCTGAAGATCGAAGGCTCAGGGTATAAGTTATATCCCTGGGTGCATGTAAGTCGACTGAAACCGAGAGCTCTGTTCCCAGATCGCCCGACCGATGAAGTAGAGGTCGCCGAGGAAGATGACTTCGATGCAGCCCTCCTAGCTGAAGATGTGAATAGCCCTGATGAAGCTCAGAGTGAATATGAAGTTGAGAGAATTCAAGACGTTCGCTGGGTGAAGCGGACTCGGACTTCGAAACGGGTCCGAGAGTATCTAGTGAAGTGGAAAGGGTACCCTGAGCCAGATAGGCTACCCATGTCTCAGTGTTGAATTGTGGAGCACTACTTTATGACTTCAACCAAATTGCCAAAGCACAAGCACGTTTTCGAGCTATGCAGGCTGGAGATGAACTACCCGAGCCTGAGACTCAGTAGTGAATTCAGCTGAAAGAAAAGAAAACGTGTGTGTCTATGTGGCCTGCTGTGAAAATTTAATGTATAAGTTTGTGTTACAAGTTCAATGAATGGAAGAGGAATGAGAATTACGCGCCAAGAGAGAGAGAGTTAAGACCTGCCGGCAAGTTTCAGAAGGAAATGGAATTCAAAACGGACTCAAAGATCAAGTGATTAAAATGTATTGTTATGCAGCAGTGCTGTTGCGAGACGTCACTGGGTCGGCCGAGACTTACTTCCTCTTCTTCTTACTGACTTCGGCCAACACGGCGGCCAAAGTGTCGTTGGGATTCGGGATGAGGAGATTGTCGACTTGCTCGGAGTCACTCAGCAACTGGTTGGCAAGGGAAGCAGGAGCCAAATTCAGGAACGCGTTGTCGGAGCGGCGAGTGACCCATTGAGTCCGAGCCGGCTCCAAGTCGTCAACCGAAGTAAGCTGGTCTCGCAAAGGAATCCGAAGCTTGGGGTCCCGAGTTATCCAGTAACATGGGTTCTGAGGAACCACCCAAAGTCCCGGCTCGTACCAGATCCTCTCGTTGTAGCCTGGAGTCTTCTCCACTTCAGCCATCATCTTCTTGCGGTGATTGTCGAAGTCCGAGTGCCGATCCTTCCGGTCACGATACAGGTCCGCCAGCTCTGGGACGGCTCGGAGCTCAGGGGTGCGATAGTAGTCGAAGTCTGGATCTGGAGTCACCCAGTGATAACGCTCCCAGTACTCTCGGCGCCAGCGACTCATGAAGTCCAGGATGATCTTGAGCGTCTCGGCCATCTCGAACGACATATCGCTGTACTTGAAAAAGACCAGCGACGTGATTCGGCGATTCCACATGTTGTCCCATGGACACGTCTGGAGTAGCTCCCAGTACTTGATCGGACACTAACGAACATGAAGGTGCTGAAGGAGTGGCTGAACCGGCATGTAGCTCGGGCAACCCCACTCGTTTCAGCCAGCGTGGCAGCTGGAGCCGTTTGCTGCTGAGAACGAGTGCGCTCATCTGCCAGCAGTATGGCGGTTGCAGCGTGTTCGTTCCGCTCCTTGGTCAATGCACCCACCAAACCAGCGCACTCAGTCCTGAGTAAAGAGATCAGCGCCCGTGCGTCGGCTTGGGTGGTCGGCTGAGCCTCCAAAGTTTGGACGGGCTGAGTGGTTAGCTGCAGGAGACGAGCAGTGTTCATGACACGTGAAGCGAACCCTTCCACACCATAACACCGAGCCAACGACAGCATTTCGCGCTCCGCAGCCAAGCGAACGTGCGCATCCGAGTAGTTGGCTGGACGAAGAGGGTTTGCTTGAAGAAGCTCAGTGGCGGCATCAATGCCACCAAGCGCGCTCAGTCTCGCCAACTCTCCATCCGAGAAGTACGGAACAGGGACGGACCGAGCGAGGCCGTCCGGCATGCCTACGAGCGTCTCTCCGCGCCGGATGTCGAAGATGGAAGCTGGGACTTGAGCGACTGTGGGGGCAGGCAACGTTCCAGCACCCAAAGTGGGCACTGACCGTGTCAGAGGTGCCATAGACGACGAGTACAGCGCTGTAGAGACCGATTGCATTGCAATAGTCGCGCGCGAAATCGTGGAACCCCCACCGGCGGCTGCCGCGAGCTGCAAGAGAGCAGCAGGCATTCGCATGGGTGGTGAAGGTGAACGCGATGCCGCCAGTAGCGTACTGGTGGCCGCCGGCAGTGAAAGAGTCACCCCCACCGAACTTGACGAAGTATTCGCGTCGCTGGAGCCCGTGGAGATGGTGGGCACGCTGCTTGACGTCAGCAGAGGCGCGACGGAGGTCGTTGGAGCACTGGCAGAGATGCCCATGCGCGTCGACGAGGTCCCCTGGTCGCCGCAGTCGCGCTGCACGACGTCCGAAGCCGCAGGAAGCTGGAGTGGTACCACATGAGCCGCGAGAATGCCTTGTGACGCCGATTCTTGCCCGTCGTTGCTCGAGAGAGGAGCGGGAGGCTGCTGGATGGCAGCACTGTCGTCAGCCATAAGCCTTGGAGGCGCGTGGATGAGCTGCGGGTGTTCTCGCTGCTCGGGCGGTGAAAACGCTGAATGATGAGGGATCACGGCCCACAGGTTTGGCAGAAGTCGACGAGGGGAACGGGACGAGGCGATCGATGGTATCCTCGATTATGAGCGCCAAGATCAAGTCGTGGGTGAGCTCGTTGACCTCGGGTCTCATAAGGGACGATTGTGACGAGGCGCGCTCAGACTTTGGCCAGCGAGCCCCTTCGCTCGGCTGCCGGGTCTCTCTCGCACCCAATATAATGGGCCATGATTGGTGGAAAAGTGGTCAGCTGTTGGTGTGACATCCTGAAACCGCTCGACTCGTCCCACCAAGGCCATTGTTAGTGCTGAGCTTCAATCCCGCTCATCAGCCGGTGCCACGACCGAGGAGAATCCCGTTTGCAAGAGCCCCTGAGTCTACATGTGGCATTCTGAGCTCGTGGATGTTCGGCAGAATGACTACCAAGATCCTGGCGGCTCAGAAGTTCCCCGCGGATTCAAGGTGGTCTAGCTATGGAGGACATTCTGAGATCGAACAGGACTCAGAGATGGTTCACCAAATCTTGGAAGGCTCAGCTTGGCGGAGATGGACACCTGGAGACATTGCAGGTTTCC
>JAIKVD010001338.1:0-11412 GCA_024679075.1 Phytophthora uliginosa | reverse complement strand
CAACATCATCATCGATCGGGCCATTCAAAAATGCTGTCACGAAGTCAACATGACGACAAGAGAGACCGAAATGGAGCGCCAAGAGTAAAATGAATTTTACAGATTCTTAAGCAACAACAGGAGCATACGTTTCCCAGTAGTCAACTCCATAGCGCTGCTGGCAACCCTTTACAGTGATTCTTGCGCGATGACGCACGACATTGCCATGTGCATCATGTTTCTTCACCAATACCCATTTGCCTGTCAGCACTTTCTTGTCTTTTGGTCTTTCAACCAATTCCCAAGTATTGTTTCTCATTAGATCTCCGTATTCCTTCTCAAAGGCTTCGATCCATTTGTCAGCATCCGGACCAGCCAAAGCTTCTTCTACCGATTGTGGCTCCATGAGTGAATTAACTGCTTCAATTACCAGACTCATTGGTAGCTCGACTTCATAGTCACGGTAGCGTGAGTTCGGCCATCTTGTACGTGTTGAGCGTCGGAACGACTCCGCTGTGTCATTCAGCTCTTCTGCATCTTCATCTTCACTCCCACTGTCGCTAATCGCATCAGCAACTTCAGTGTGCACTGAGCTAGCAGGCTCACCAATCGCAATTGGTGCCTTGTCCTCGAGATCATCCAGTTCTGCATCACCACGTTCTCTATATTCGACAAGACCCCCACGCCGGGCAGTGACATGACCACCACGTCGGGTAACCGCACCGTCTATTACTCCTTCCCCCACCGAAGGTGAGGTTCCTCGCGATGTCGTAGGAAATGGACCCTCAACTGGATGGCTGTTAGGCACATCCTGATCCACACGACCATCAGCCTCAGCCCACGTTACATGAGGAGGGTCAGCTCCACACTGCAACGGCCGATCCCCTACCGCAGTAGGAGGAGGTGCCTCCATCTCACTCAACAGCAACGCGTCAGGCGCACCTTCGCATGCCGGAGCAGATCTTCCTTCAGTGTTGGTGGTAGTAGTACCATCGTCGCAACGACAGCGCTTTGTAGAACGTTCATCAGGGATTGACGCATCATGCGTCGTAGAAGACGACACTGGTAATCGTACAAATGGGATAACCCCAGGTAGAATATGACGACCTCTGCCATATTTATTACTGAGTAAATGCTCCACGTAACTGCGCTCCACAGTCCATTCTTCGTGAAACTCCACAGAACGAACCTCTCGAATATTGCCAGTCACCAGACTTAACACGCGATAACTCTCCGAATACTTGACATATCCCATGAATAATCCGGGTTTACCAGGATTTTCCAACTTTGACGTACGAAGCACGTTTGGTGTGAAAACGTAGATTAGACAACCCCATGTGCGCAACGTGGATACGTCCGGCCGCTCTCCAAAGCGTCGAAAGTATGGCGTGTCTCCACCCAATGCACTCGATGCACAAATATTCCCCACTTGAATCGCGAAGTTAAAAGCTTCCCCCCATAAGAGAAAAGGCATATCAGCAGTTGCAGAAGACAGCGAACTCGAGCTGCAATAATGCCGTTCGTTCTCTCCACTAGGCCATTCTCGTCAGGACTGTATACATTGGTCCATGTATATTTAATGCCATGAGAGCGGAGAAATGTACCCAACTTCGTGTTGAGTAGCTTCATCTTGCACAAGCTGGAAATGCTTGTACTTATCATACGTCGTAATACCCATGTGACACATATCCGACATCAACTTCTGATACCTAATGCTTTTTAGCTGTTGGCATCGGCCGGTCGCTTAGCAGTACTAACCGCTCTGTTAATGGCAAGATTCCACGCTGTATTGGCTCGAGTACCGTGCAAGGCCAAAATAGCGTAAACAAAATAACGTATATGATCATTTAGCCTACGCCTCACAAAATGAAGTTCTTTACACGAGGAAGATGCACGGACCTAAAAGCACCCTCTGGGTTCACTATTGATAAATAACTATTTTGCACAAGATTTAACTGAGATTTTATAGAAGTTGTGAAAAGCGGTCAGTTCGTCCAAAGGAATGTATATCAGTAGATTTAGCAAAACGGTACGATCCCCGATTCGCTAAATCAGACCCCCAAATTAAGTATAATGTCAAATAGACTACGGTACACTATTGCTATACAATACCAGTACCGGTACCGTCAAATCATAAAAGGTACTCTATTTTGTACAGCTACATATTGTGAGTTCTACTCAAAATTTCCCTGCGCATCGCGCAATCGTGCAAGCCTGTATAAATGCATAATGCACTTGTTTATAAAATATATATGTGCGCCACACAGTCAACACTATGCCCACTACACTGCAGAAGCCACAGCGACATGATACACTATACCTGAAGCCATGTCCAAATAGGGTACAATGTACCCGATTCAGCAATTTTTGCCAATCCGTGCAGCGCGTGGGTTCGATGAGAACGTGTAATTTTGGACGGGAATCACAATAACATTAGTAGTCTTTAATGTACAATAACGCAGACGACGTGAAAGAATCCCTACGGTGTCAATATCAATAGAAAACCAACCGAACTGCGAGCCCGGCGGGCCAACAGGCCGCGAACCAGTCGTTAGGGGCTGGATTCCGGATGTCATCGAGTAACATTGGTGCAACATTTTTCTCCATACGCTATCGAGTAACATTCGTATAACATTCGTATACCGATATTTCTTTGTCATAAGGAATACCCAAAAATGCACGTAGGAGTAGGGTAATGAGACGCGTGTGGGTGCTATCAATGTCTACTTTCTAGATGTTTATCCATCTGCTGAAACATCACGGTCTCTAGATGCAGACTGCTCCCTTCATGGCTAGCTTAGTTCAAGATATTTTCGCGGGGTTCATATACTTGTTTTTATCATACATGTGTTCCCCTTTCGTTTATAACCTTCGAACTGCGCCTCCCCCAGGGTCCACCACCCGGGTCCCCCAATTTCGCCGACCTGTAGCGCATTGTGGCGGTCATCATCCAGGGTCACCATTCTGCACTATGTCGCTTGAATGTTGTTCTGTTCCGACTGGGTCAACATTCACGTGAGGTCGTTTGAATGTCGTTCTAGGCCGACTGGGGAAACATTCATCAATTCGGATAGAATGTGACAACTTATTAGATTCTCTGTCATTTTAATATGGCCTTTGTATACAAGAAAGTTTCAGGTAATTACACATCTGTCCAAATATGTGTTTATACAGGATCTTTGACGGCCCCTAAATCTCTGGATATAAATATCCAGAGAACTTGTGTAAATGTAAAATGATTTTACTAATAAAAATCCAATCACAGAAAACATTATTTTTCTCCTTTTCTCTCGACCAATCAACGACGGTGAAAGTGGATCCACTTTCGTTCCCTTCATTTCGCGAAAACCCAGACCCCGATCGAGAAAGTGACACAATGGCTGACGGCTACGACCCGCAGAAGTCTCGCGTGGCTGAGGACACGCTGGCCGATTTCCTGCGCGCGCCGCTCACTGGCGACCTGACGGAGGTCCCGGGCATCGGCAAGGCGGCGGTCACGAAGCTCGGCGAGGCGAAGGAAGGGGAGGAGGCCGTGGACAACACGTTCCAACTTATCGGCAAGTTCCTCATGCTCAAGGTGCGTCTAGAGGCGTCTCTGCTGCCTGTTGTACTGTGGGGTGCGGGGTGAGCGCGGTGTTCATGCTGCGCTGTGATTGGTGCGCTCTGTGCAGGCCAACTCGGACGACAACGAAGACGGCGTGATCACCTGCGCGCAGCACTGCGACGCCTTCTGGTTCTGGCTCAAGTCCAAGGGCATCACGGCTTACAGAAGGTGGGAAGTGGGGAGAGATAGAGAGACTTGGCACTGTAGCTGGAGGCTGCGGCTTCGGTTGTCGCTGGTGGCAAGAGCTGAGAGACTGACGTCACTGCGTTGTGGTTGTTGCTGTTGCTTTGATGCACTGTAGTGGCATTGTGATGGCCATTGCTGAGAAGGTGAACACGATGCTGCCTGGTATTTATGACGCGGCAGAGTTCCAATAGAAGCAGCAACGAACAGACATCATGACCACGAAGGAAGGGAGGTGCAGAACGGTTTAGGTGACGGCGTCGTAGTCAATTTTTGCTGCTGATGCTCGGTGGAATGCGTGCATGCGCATGCACTATCAGGTGACTGACATGAGCTGCACCCAGCAACTAAGGAGAGAGAAGCAAAAGAGTTTGATCTGCCTTCCTTGTCGTGTGTATCCATTTTGCCGCTCAGTTCAAGCGGACTATCCCCGTAATTTCCAGAAACTAATTCCCCCGTCCAAGCCTTCTTTTACCTCGCTATTCTTCCTTATCTATGCGGGTACGGCTACAATTCCGCATTTTTATCTTCTGCTGTACCTTCAACTTTCAACACAATCTGACTCCATTTACATTTACGATGACGCGGCGCGCCAAGGAGCAACGCATGGAGCGTGTGCACGCCAAGCTGCGGCACCAGGAGGCGAAGCTGCTGCGCGACCAGCGGCTGAGCTCTCGGCCCTCGTGGATCCAGTTGCTGGCCGCCATCGACGGCCCCCCACCAAGCAGCAGCAGCAATAACAATAGCAATAGCAGTCTGCGCCTGTCCAGCGAGAGCCCCCGCAAGCCCCCGATCGTGGACGAGCTGCAGTGGAAGAGCTCGCAGGTGCCCATCGCGGCGTCGGGCGGCTTCCAGCTGCCCATCAAGCTGGACGCGCGCAAGGGCGAACTGCTCTACGCATTCTCCACGAGGGACTACGACGTCAACTTCGGCGTGCAGATGATCTGCGCCGACGGGAGTCTCATCGAGCTGCTGGACACGCGGCGCTACAAGAGCCAGAAGCAGCAGGTGCAGGGCCAGCTGAGCCTCACGGGCCCGGGCATGGTGCTGCTGCTCTGGGACAACTCGTTCTCGTGGGTCAACTCCAAGCAGCTCGCGTACCACGTGGAGCTCAAGCAGGAGACGCTGCCCGTGTCCGAGAAGGAGAAGACCCAGCTGGCTCTCAAGGCCAGGCTCGAGCGCGAGCAGCGGCTGCTGCAGCGCGAGGGAGAGTTCGACGGACTCGAGACGCAGCTGCAGACGCAGGCGCAGACGATCGACTTCCTGCGCCACCAGATTGAGGAGCTGCAGACGCAGCTGAGGCAGCATGAGGAGGCCAAGGAGAGCATCAACAAGAAGAAGGACCAAGTCGGCGAACAGATTGAAGAGCTCTGCTGGGAGCTGCAAGGTACGACCGACAGCAACATTTGTAGTCAGAAAGGATCGTTCTTTGCTGACGGACCACCTGGTGTCGTTTTTTGGATGGCAGCTTTGAGCTGGAGGTGTTTAGATCAAGCAGCACTCCATCGGATTCTTGACTTCCTGGGCGAGAAGGATACGAGCGCATGGTACGTTGCATGTGCCTCGGCTGGTTGCGGTGGGCAGTAAGGTTTAACTTTTTTTTTGTTTTATTTCAGGTCACTGACAAGCAAAAAGTGGTATCAGTACTGGACGCGCGTATCGAGCCAGCAAGCTTGAGAATGTCAAGTCGAACGCACAAGCTGCTGCATGAGAAAATGCCCTATATCCGATCTATATTGAAGTCGACAGGTGTGAATGAAGCACGCTGGGCTCGTCACTCGTCGTTCGCGCTAATGGTGAGCTGCTCGATGGTCTCCAAGAGTTTTCTTTACACATTTTCAAATAGACTCGTTAGTTTGCAAACCAGACGTCTTCTAGCGTACCAGACAATTTGTCACCGCACGTACTTGGCGGCGTTCAGGTCGCTGGAAGCTTTCTTTGACAGCAGTCCCCCGTTAGATCTTTGCCCGCCTGGTGGACCATCTAATTCGTCGGTCATTTCCAAGACTTCATCGATATTGTCAAGTATTCTTGTTTGCGAAGAGTTCCCATCCCCTATCTGGCTCAGCCTCTGTGTGAAATTGGGGACAGCTACAAGTTCAGTATAGGGATGCGCCTCATTGTAATTCGCAAACTTACCTTTTGAGAATCCTTGAACTCCTTATCAATTGAGTTTGCACACGTCTCCAGTTTTCGAAGGCGTTGGGTCATTCGCTGCATGTTATCTCGCAAGTCGATCAAAGTATCGATCCCATTCGCAGAATCATCATCATCACTTATCCTGCTCAATCGTTCGCGGAAAGGGTAGTGTTGTCGGTAGCTGGCCCTATACTTTGCATTCATCGCTTCGTTCGTCTGGCGTGTGGTACGATCTTCTTCAGCTTGTACATTAGAAAGGGTTGGAGAACGCCGGCCGTCAGACTGGTTTTCCTCACTACCATCTTCCGAGCTTAGTTTTCGCGGTGCTAATACGATCGAAGCCGAGGGTGAAATGGGCAGGAATTGCGAGTCTTCAGCCGAGCCATTGTTGATGCTGTCATCCGTCGTATCGAGGTTTCCGAATCGAGCGACTCGAAGGAAATGCTTCCTTTCCTTGAAGTGATTCTTCTCTCCTCCACTGCCTACCCCATCTAGATCTACCCAAATAGGAAACTTGTCCGCGATAGTCAACGGCGGAGGGCCTCGTAATCTTCGTACACGATTTGCCTGGGTTTGACCATCTTTGACAACGCGGCACTGAGTTCCCATTCTTCGTGAGCTGATTGAGTTGACAACCTTTGGGCTGGACTTGTCTTCAATAAATTCTGGTGCCACTGGCGAGCCCTTTTCCGGGCCGATTTCATTTTGCTGACTGGTCCACTCCTTCCTTTCTTTCTCTGCAGAAGCTGATGACTCAACACTTTTGACAACATCATTTGTCTGCGCGCCGCAATTCTTCATTTGTACAGCTTCTGTGGGCTCTACCGTGGAGACAGCAGCTATCGCTTTGACTTGATATGCATACGACCTTGTTCGCTCGCTCTCGTGTACAAATTGTCGCTTCTTCACAGAAGGGTTCCGCTGTTGAACGTTTCGGCCTAGTAATTTTAAGCTCGCGCTATCGGTCCCGTACTCCAACCGTAAAGGATACACAGGTTCTTTTGATGCGTAGCATTGACTCTGGTCGCTACGCTGACTTCTTGTGGATTTCCTTTTTACACCAGCATACCTCAACTTGTCACGCTGTAGCGATACAGCAGTTGGATCCTGCGTAGCACGATCATTTTTCGTTTCTGAAGCAGGGTCGGCACTCTCCCTTATGTTGGGAATCCCGTTTTCCCCAAATCTGTTCGAATTCTCCTGGTCAGTGCGCATGTGGCCACCATTTTCTTGTCGTAGTCGAAAAAGTTTTAGCACGTTGCGAATCGATTCATGCTGTTGAACTAGCTTGGGCTGTTGGTTTGACTGCATATCCGCTTCACGGTGGGCTGATGGATATCGCTGTCGATTTAAATTGTTGCGAACCTGAAGAGATATCCGTGCCTTCTGTTGGGCATCTGCTAGGCCAGTGGCAGTTTCTCGTGCCGTCTCGGTCAGTGGTTTTGAACCTGTCCTCATTTTGTTGCGATCTGGAACCTGAAGTGTTGCCTCTGTGTTAGTCTCCTGAACATTGTCGTGTGAGGTAGACGATCTTGACATCCTTTTTTCTTTATGCGCCACCGCGTGTATTTTTTCTTCCAAATGCCTTGTTTGTGCTTGCAACAAGGCTATTACTTCGTCACGCGATATTAGGCTCTCAGCTATTTGTGACTTCTGTATTTGCTCAACGTGAGGAATAGGATCTGGTAAAGTCTCTGCATTAATCCTTGTTGTCAGCGCCGGTTCAATGTGTTCAGGAGAGGTATCCGAGCATTCTTGCACAGATACGCTGATCTCATCTGGTGGATTTGGAATATCAAGACTGACGGCCACGACTTCGTAGGGGCTTCTTGTACATACTGCCATAATTTGCAAAAATTCTGGGTCACAGCAAGCACTCACTAGCATGTCAATTTCACCATTGTCAGCCTTTTCGTTCATCCCTTGGGCCTGAAGAAAGGCTCGCCGAATGCGCTTGCGGAGGTGTTGATAGTGCAACTCACGCTCATCCAAGGATACTTTTAAAGTTGCCTGCTGCATGGCTTGACGCAAACTTTTGTATCTCTTCAGGTGCCGTGTTAGAATTCTGTGCTGCGGAAAGCCCCATGCGATGATAGCGGCACTTTTGCATGGATTTATTGTCGCTGCTTCTTCCAGAAGTGTCAGTTGAATGCTAAGTAGTTCCTCGTGATAACCGCATACCATTCCAACTGAATTCAAGTGGAGAGCGCAGGTAGCAGCGAGGGCACCAAGAGTTTCCTTCTCAGCGGCAAGACCATCACCATCGCTAAAAGTGTGATAACCCCGAGTACAGTATGCAGACTTTTCTCGAAGCCACAGTATCCATGCTATCAGGACGACAGTTCGGGCAATCTTTTGTGACTTGAACGTCAATGCTACTTGAAAGTCTTGAGGCTGCCCAAATCTAGGTAATCGCAGCTCGGCTTCGGTTGGCATGATTGCTTCCCGGACCGTCGTAATGCAATCGTAAACTGTTTCATCTTCTGCTGGTAATTTGTGTAGTCGGGGATCAAATAAAGTCATTCCAAAACTGTGCTGAATGAGGTTGCCAAAGCCTCCATTGATAGCTTCTAGATGCCAAACAATCCGCGAAATTAAACAGATCACACGAGCACACAATAGTGTGTCAGCGTGCGAAAAATCCCACAAAGTGCTCTCCTTCAAGTCAACACGGCAAGTCTCTTGAGATTTCGTCAGCTTGGTGGATAAAGTATGATGATAGACGCCAAATTCGCGGTCAATAGCACATGATAAATTAGTACCGTCTACATTACAGTCCACTGCTCGTTGGGGGTATCTGAACTGCCGAGAAAAACCAAGGCGCTGAAAAATTGCCAGAATCTCGCCGATATACATTTCACAAGCCACCCACGGAGGTTCGATTTCTACAATACTAGCTGCTGCTTTGCACAGGACCTGCAAGCACGGATGTACCAGGAAACTCCTACTTTCCAGGCAAAAATTTACTATCAGCTGAAGTGCGTTGGCCTTGGTTGCATACTTGGCAGCTTCCATGACCATGTCAGTAAGCCTGTTGGTTCGTTGACCGGTAAAACTATCTGCCTTGTCAGCTACGCGCTGCCACGGCTTCATAAAGCAACACATCAGCTCTTTTCTCTTTAGTACAGTCGGAGGTAAGTCGATCGAAAATAAGTGCTCCAAATCAATTGCAACTCCGTTCGCTTGTAGGCAACGGCACATTAGTGTATATGATCCAAGAACTTGTTTTAGGCGAGTTAATAACGAGCCACTACTTCGTTCGATGTTGAGTATTGACTCAGAGGCAGCAGAGCATTCATCATGTTCAATGATCACCTGGCAAACCGAAAAAATGTCTGCTCCTCCTTTCGACTTTTGCTGAACAGGTGAAGCATCTTTGTAGACTTCTTGCACGAGCTGGAGCATCGTTGGAAAATATACAGGAAGAAATGTCGCCGCCTCCATTGAGTACGACCACCAATCTTCGCTTTCAAGTACTCCAGAAAACAATATACTAAATTGCTGCGAGATCACGTTGATTTCTTTCCGATAGCATGACTTTCTATCGAGCCCGCTAGCACACCCGTGTAGAGTAGATATGATTTTAGCGCTTACTTGTCGTAGAGTAGTCCCATCCATCGATATTGTTAGCGAAATCAGCACCTCCATCAATTTCAGACTTTTGCCGACACAATCAATTGGGTCTCGGGATTTGCCAGTGTTGACCGAGGCATCAGCTAATTGTTGATGAATAATAGATATAAGCATGAAGTACAGATCCTCAAACGATTTCCAGCTTCGCCTTAGAGCAATCCGTGCCGTATCAAGGAGATCCTGTGAAGGGGGAGTAGGTTTTAATTCCAGAAGTCCCCGAATGTATTCGCTCAAGTCCTACAAGCGAAGCACATAATTACATTAAGGTATCTAATAAAGATCCGAATTCCGAAAACGCATATCTTACAGTGGCATCCTTGTCAAGACTTGGCATCACTCTCCTCCTGCGGATGGCAGCAAAAGTATCACATGGAAATAGCTCTGTTGAATTGCTTGTGAGGTTTGCGGAACGTTCTTCGTCATCGATCTCTAGCTTGAAAGCTACGCAACCCGTCCCAAAATCGATGACAACTTGTTTTTCCTGAGCAACCCACACCAACTAACGTTTTCCACGGTTTGACTTAGCAAGTTTATATGAAGTACCCAGTCAAGAATACACTTGCCTGCAACGCAGCAGAAACCGCTTTCCCTAGCAGAGCGCTAAGGCTTAGACGCTTGGACATGGTGCTGGGTGTAGCAATGGCCAAAAGCTCAATGCACCCAGTATCGTTCACAGCTCCAACGCTCATTTGCCCTGTTATCAAGAGTCGAATTAAATACACTTCACACTCACTACAGTTTAAAAAGCTGGCGTACCATTCGCAAGCAACAGCGCAAAACCAGTGTCGTTGTCGACCCAAGCCCCATCTACAATTTGATGATCCAACAAAATTCGCTGGACTGAGCTATTTCTCAAGTCTTGATCAATTCGGACGTGGTACACCGTACTTCCAACAATTACAACCGCCAACGTCCACATATTTGTCGTGGATAACTTTAACCCCTGAATAGTGCCTGCAGGTACCGAGTTTCCTATCTCTGTAGACGAGAAACCGACAGGGCTCCAACATGCGTCCACATCAAATATCCACTTCTCCAAGACTACAGAGCCGTTCAAAAATCGTGTCGCACGTAGATAGACAAAGCAGTTTCCCATTACCGAGGAGCAGACAAACCTGCCGCAGCTGCAAACACCAACAGACCGAGAGTCTACCGCTGTTCCTTGCACCTCTCTCCACTCACACTCCTCCCAGGCGTCCACAGCTTCATTGAACTCGCAATCGCACGGATTCCACCCCCACAATTTACCAGTTGCACCTCCCACCGCCACGATCTGCTCCCCACGTGCATCCACGAAGACGTCGACTACCTCCTCGTTCAAAGCTGGCAGCGACCTGACTGGCGCCTCCCAAACGTCACTTTCTACCCCTTCGTCCTTCTGCTGCTTCTTTTCACACGCAACTCCGTACGTCGCCCCCGCATTTCCCCCAGCGAGCGAGGCATTCCGCGGCAGCTCCACACAGCACCGAACTTCAATCGACCCAGCACAAAACGCTCGTGCATCCGCCACCTGCAGCGCGTTCCCGCCGCCTGCCAGCACCACAACGCCCCCCACCGTTCTGCGCACCCAACGGTGCTCAAAGCTCGTCGCATCTCTCTCTCTATTCGTCGGTATCTCCGTCGCCGCGCCGCATACGCGCGCCACCTTCCTGCGCATGATCCAAAAAGTCAGTGAGTGTGTCCTTTCGCGCTCAAGTCCCTTTTCCACCAATCACATCGCTTCAAAATAATAATAATTGCAATTAATATATAAGAACCGTTCCGGCGCCATAAAGCCCAATTCATACTGCAAAGCGCGCCAATAACAATGGCGGGATCCGATAGCTCCGAGGAGGACGAGCCCATCGCGGCGCCGCAGCCCGCCCCCTCGCCCC
>JAIKVD010001337.1:0-11418 GCA_024679075.1 Phytophthora uliginosa | reverse complement strand
CCGTACGAGCGGCACCGCGCGCACGACCTGCGCGCCGAGTGCTACCGGCGCGGGCTGCGGCCCATCAAGAAGGGGCCGAACGCCAACGACAACAAGGGCGGGTACATCGAGCTATTGCGCCGCTACGACGGTACTGTCGGTACCGGCCCCGCTCTGAATTCCACAAAACCTGTCAATATTAATAATGGAACACTACCGTCTCTACTCCGAGAAAGTGACCAGGGCAGAGGAGGAGGAGGTGACGATGAGACCGAAGACGACGAGAGCGTCGGCAACGCCACGGAGAGCGACGTCCAAGTCATAGTCAATAACAAGAGGAAATTGCCGACCATGTCGATGCAGACTCAGACTCAGACTCAGAACGACTCAGCTGAGCTGCAGGGGTTCTACGACGGCGGCCAGCCCACGCTGGTGCCCGTGCTGCCCATGCAGTACCCTCCGAACCCGAATATGGGCAAGGCGTCGGCCAATCCGACCACGGACCTGGAGATTCTGAGCGGGATCGCCAACTCGTACACGCAGAACGCGGCAGCTGACGGACAATTGTGCGGCAGCTGCAGGACGGTCGTCACGGATCAGCTGATGGAGTCCATTCGGCTGGGCAAGACCAAGATGCAGCTGCAGGAGTGGCACAAGATGACGGACCAGCGGGACCGAGACACGCACCATTTGAAGGACGTGCTGGAGATTCTGCAGGGCTTGAGGAGGGCGTACCGAGAGGCCCAGCAGAGTGGAATGGGCCACGACTTGCTCGTCGAGCTGCAGGATGATATGGCGTTTTTCCGGACTCTGAAGGAGCAGACGAAGGAGCGGATGCGACAGGCCATGCGGGACGCTCGAGAACGAGCAACCAACAAATCCAACGGGACGGCTTAACCACACACACACACACGACTTTTTCTTTCAACAGGCAAAAACAAATGTGTACTTCAAGTCTTGGTTGATTCCGCGCGTTGCGGATTGGATGGAGTGGCCTGACATCGTGATAAGGGCGGGGAGAGCAAAAAGTGCTGACTGGTACGCGTTATTTGTTTTAGTGGCACGCTTGGGGAGAATTATGCTGAAGCATACCAAGCGAGAGTATTGAGACCTGCAGGAAGAGGGAGGTGGATCTGATAACCGATCGAATGTGCGCACGTGTGAGTTCTGCTGTCTTCTTGCTGCTGACGCCTGCACGCGTAAATGACGATCGAACGCGTTTGTGAGACTAAATGCTTGCTGAACTTGAACATGTCAAGCCCGGTGTCTATTCCAGATCGCTGGAGGGGATGGCATCCTGCTTTCCGGGGACTGATCATTCTTGAATCTGCCGCCAAGCCACCTTTGTTGATTTCCAGCGCCTTTAGCTTCAATCCCAGTTTTGTCGCCATGACCGCGCACATTGAAGTGACTACACCGTCGTACAGCCCTGCTGAGTCGCCACCACACCATGATTCGACTGCGCTGGGGCTGCCAGAACACCCGCCCAGACTATCGACGTTTTCGCACCTCGACCTCGACGACTCCGGCGAAAGCAAGCATTCGACTGGATGCTCGGTCGCGATGCTCGTGCTGCTTGCTCTTCCTCGGATGGCTACCAACATGGCATGGTCGGCGCAATGGGCTGCGCTCGGGCCATATCTCGGCACACTGCTGCCGCGGTTTGCAGTGCAGCTCACGCAATTGATCGGTCCACTGTCGGGCATCCTCGTAGCACCGACAATCGGCGTTCTCAGTGATCGCAGCTCGTGCAAGTGGGGTCGCCGCCGCCCTTTCTTGATTTATGGTGCTGTAACGAGTGCGGCATGCTGGACGTTGATGGGATTCACGCGTGAGCTGGGGGAGCTTCTTGGTGACTCGGGAAACCACCGTCCATGGACCGCTGGACTCACGATCCTGTTCTACACGTGGATGGATATCACTGTGAATGTGGTGCAAACACCAGCGTTCCTCATCATCGCAGACTTTGCGGGCGATCGACAAACGTTAGGAGCAAGCATCGGACAGGCCAGTTCAACACTAGGCTCGATTTTGGTGGCTGGTTACATCTACATCTTCGGTGCGGCTCACTTGACGCTACATTGGTTCCTCGGCATGCTCTCGGTGACCATGTTGGCTTCCGTGGGGGCAGTCTGCGTGTTCGCCAAAGAACAGGTTCCACCCTCGAAGGACTTGGGGCTTGGACCGGATGAGGCAGCTCCTAGCACCTTGAAGCGCATTGGCGAAGCATTCTCTTGTATTTACAATGGCCTCAAGACGCTGCCTCGTGCACTGGCGATTTATTGCCTCGTGTTATTCTGCATCCAGTTTGGCTTTACTGCCTACAACGGCAACAAGGGTCAGTTCTTTGGTATCGAAGTCTTTGGAGGCAACTCGACTGATGCGGATATCTGCAAACAAACTCACTGTACGGAGGAGCAAGAACACTATAACAACGGAGTTCAGATTGCCGGTGGGCTGACGGACTTGCTCTTCAACGTGCTCGGGTACCTGTATTCATGGGTACTTCCGGTCCTCGTGTATCGCCTTGGCGCGCGTTGGGTCATCACGGTTGCGTGCATTCCGCAAGCTCTGCTGATGGTCATGGTGTTCACGAAGGTTGTGGCTCTGGACGTGCTGATCGTCGTCCTGACAGCCATCACCCAGGCTACGGTTTTCGCGCTCATTGTCCCTATCATCATTCACGTCTTCGGGACATCAGCTCACGTTGGCATGTACGTTGGTGCAGTAAACTCAGCCAATTGTGTTGGTCAGCTGCTCAATTTCGTGGTAGGTACTGCATTGGTGGAGACTTCGCTGGGGTACGCGCTGCCAGTGTTCGTGGGAGGTGCGCTTTCATTACTGGGAGCGATCGTCAGCCTCGTGGCGCTCCGGATCGATATGCACTCGATGTAATCATGGTACTGTACAAGGATCAAGGCTTGGTAGGGTGTACGCGGCAAATTCTCGCTGTTAATGGTTTAACTAGTGCCATCACTTCCATATTGCTCGTCTCAATAGTTTCGGCGCCCTGTGTATCCTAGCGTCGTTCCATGACTACGGCAACAACACAAAAAAGCACCAGGTTAGGTCAATTGTCATGCATCTACGCGTTCAGTTTGCGAACGTCAACTCACTAGTTCTCTGCAAGTAGCGTCTTGGACGTGCGGTTTGTGTAGCTCTCCGCCAAATGTCGCTCAGGCCTAGAAATTATAACACGTCAGCATCGTTCGCTTATGAACAGTGCCCACGCTCGTAAACTTACGGGAGTATTCCGCTGAGATCCTCCGCTGCAACAAGCTTGCCAATACCCGCGAGTAGGGATCGGCGCGAATCAATTCGACGACCAGAAAGCGATCCACTACTATCACTTCCACTTAACGGTGGTGAGATGCCTTGGCTGCTCTCCCAAGGAATTGAAGGTGACTGGGTGCGTCCTGAATTCTGTCGTCCTCCTCGACCTTGTTCATACTGATAACAGCCACACGATAGTAATCGGGTTAAAAGATGTGTATATCAGTCAGGATGAAAGCTCCTCAGTGACGGATACCATTGGAGTCACATGACGCTTATGCTGCGAATTCTGCCGCGTGCCGAGCACGTATTTGTCTTTGGGTGTCGCCTCCATCGACGCTTGCGATGCGTACGATCTACATTCATATTGAGAATAATAGAAAAACATTACAGTCAGTACCTCTACCTCCCAGACCATTCAAGTGTTCACTTACGTTTTCCACTCACTGCAAGTGACATTATTCCCTGGGCCAACCTACAGTCGACCACGTTTACAGTTAACACACGTTCAAACTTGGCTGAAAGCAGGTCATCTTTACCTGGTAAACAGCACTCTGGAAGGGAATACCAGGGACTTGATCGCCTGAACAGTTTTGCTGAGGCTCAAACAGTTTCTTTCCTGTTGTGGCGGAGCTGTCGACCGGGTCGCGCGGCATGATGCCACCCTTTTCATCGTAAGTTATGTTCTACACAGGACAGTCGTTAGTGTATATACAATGGCCCCCACACTCAACAAGCCTTACATCTTTGACAGAGGATTGGTTCGTGTAGAAGCGCTTCTTAGCTGAACGGCGCACGTAGCCTCCCCAGTCGGCGTCTGGGTGATTCGGGTCGTACTTGTCCACCACGTGCGGAACCACAGGTGAAAGTGTCTGGTTAATCGACATCTCCTCGCCAATCTGAGACCTACTTCCAGCATCGAAGCGCGCCATTTCAGCTTGTGCTTGAAGGAAGCTTTTCTCCATGATCTCTCCCAGCTTCGGATGGAGCAAGCGGCAAATGCGGTGCGCTCGCTTAGAATAATGAATTCAGCTGCGGCTCGGAGAAGCTTGGGCCGTTTCTTCCGTGACTCGTCGGCGACTAATTCCCTCGAGCTGTTCCGAAATGAGATTCATGTGCTGCTGGACATTGCTTGAAAACAGTTGAAAAGACGTTCGCATCGATTTCATGACGTCACTCAACGTCTCAACACGCTGCATGACGGAAACTACGCGCTCGTTATAGTCGACGCGACTGAGCTTCGACATTCGTGTAGCTATCGGTGTCCCATCGCCCTGACCAGGTTGGGCTCCATTCTGACTAGGACTCCGTAGTGCAGACGATCTCGTTTTCCACTCCATTGGCGGAAGTTTGTACTTGTCCTGAATTGTCGTAGGACCAGAGGCTCGCTGCTTCTCTTCAGTATTTTCAGTGCAGAAAGCTTTCTCTGCTTCTTCTTCTTCTTCTTCTTCTTGTGTTTCTTCGCGTTCCCTCTCTTCACTACTGCCGTCGCAACCATTTCTCTCGCTTGAATTCCTTTCAGAGTCGAACACTTCTGCAACTGGAGTTTTCGTCAACAAACCGATGACTTGAAGACGGTCGTCGGCTACAATCAACAAGATCGGGGGCCGAGTAATGTGACCCTGAACTGTATCCGACAGCGCTTTGGCGACAAGCTTCGAAAACTCGGTATGACTAGGCAGTACCTCGATACCTCTAATCGCATGGACCTGAAGCTGCAGCCAACGATAAACACACAAATCGGTCAATCGGCCTCTACCATACCAAATGCTGAGTATAACAAACTTACCGCGAATACCGGGAAATCAAGCGATTCTTTCAGCGACGGCCAAACCAAGCGGTGCCGTCTGGGCGAATCTTTATCAGCCCCTGCAACCTTTATTCGCCAAGTTCTCCAACGCATTTCCGAGACTGCGCAAAACTCGAACCAAGTATTGTCCGTTCCTGTGGCCGAAGACTTCACTGGCACTGAAACGCTTCGCACTGCATCATGCGTGCCTGATGCTAAGCCTGGGTACATCTAGCGCGGCAGGACATTCACCGTTAGGAACTTATCGGTATCTACATGTACCATACATGCCCTGGCAAACCTGAATCATTTGCAGCTCAATACTAGAACCAGCGTCACTACTTTCTTGTACAAGCTTGAGCACCTGCGCAAATTTGAATCGCAAGCATAAGTTAAGTTCTTCAGAATAGACGCAACAAGTACGACAGATACCTACACTTAAAGATCCGTCTTGCTTGCCGGCAAATACAAACTGTTTCTGGTCCTTTCCCGCGCCACATACCCACCAGCGAAGAGATGTATAGGCGCAGCTCGAGTCAGAGGTTGCTGTCGTATGAACAAGCCTCACATGTTCGAGTGGGTTGTCGCGCGTTTTCACCCCGGAGCGAGAGCACGCCCCAAGTTCGAGTCGCCTACCTCGTAATTGCTGCCCTTTCGACGACATCTCGTACCCACCCCACGGGAAATTCCTGAAGTCAAGCAGCGACAGTCTCCCTCCGGCGTCCCCAACAAGAAGGTATCGACCATCACAGCTGCGCTCTGCCACAAGCAATGTTTCCTGTTGCGGCTTCAACTGCGCCAAACACACCTGCCTGTCACTGAACCGCTCTCGCCAGTTGAACACGCCAACCACATTTGACTCTTCAAAGATAACATCCACCGCTCCTGCATCAGGTGTCATCTCACCTCGACAAGCCTGCAAACATCGAATAGCCCGCCCCAAATTCCCCATAACCGGCTCCACGAAGCCGAAATGAACTTGCAGAGCCGCTGGCGCTTGCCGAGGCGATGAGTCCTCCGCAACACCAACGAACATAGACACAGAGCCAGGATACAACCGGAACCCAAGCAGAAAAGTCGCCCCGGGCGACTTCACCGCATCACCGTCTTCAACTTCTGCAACTTCCACGAAAGCCCCCACAAGCAGAAAACCGGGAACTGGGAACGACACGCACGTAACCACCACCATACTCCGATCAAGTTCATCACCGCCGAGTTGCCGGTCAAAGGGCAACTTTTGGGACTGAGTTATGTAGTCTGCAAGTGAAATTTGGTGCTGGAACGCGATGGGATGTAAACTTTTGTTGCTGGCGCCGTACAAGTCGACGAAGCGACCACTGGCGATCGCAATCACGCGGGTTGTGTCGCAAACAGCGATGCAATGACTGTCACGGCCTTGGGTTGGAGACCCCGTACGTGTGGGAGCCGGCACAGACACGTCAACATCGAGAGTCTGCAGCCGATCTTCCGCCATGGCGCGTAACAAATTGGTAAACCAAAAGTGTAAAGTTTACAAACATCGTTCTACAAATCAGATCGCGACTGCGATTTTGGCGAATCAGCAGGTGGTTGTATTTCAACGAATCAAAGACGTTATATACTTGGCCAATCAGCCGAGGATACGTGGCATACAATTACCAAGTAAAACCAAGCACGCCTCCCATCCAATGGAGGTGCCGCTGGCTCGTCGGTCCGTTCACTATCGATTTTGCCTCGCTAGGAGGAACGCTATTCATTATTTGTATAGTGCTGTACGCGCTGGCGATGGAGTGAAGATAACGAATTCGTACTTCGTGAAAGGAGCGAGGACCGTTTTGGTCTCTCCTCCTTCTGTGAGCATTACATTTTGTCATAGTTACACTGACCATCCGCCTCTCAACCCAATCCATAGTTGCATATTCTAGATATTGTGATCAATCATCCATGAGGAAGAGTGACGAATTTTGCCAATTCAAGCCGTTGACACAGGACCAACATCGTTCGCAGATGTTCTGTTGAAAACTCGCATTCTGACTTCACTCAGTCGAACGTGTAGTTTGCGTCGCTTGTGCTTTGGTACTACTACCTAGTAGCTTAGTGGTTATCCGTGCACTTGTTCAAAGAGCAGCACCTGTAGTGTAGAGGTATCGTCCATACGTGATTAACAAAGAGGTAGAAATGATGAAACAATACTCCCTTGGGGTTTGGACCAAGGGCAGCACCAACCATCTAGTGTACCGGGGATAGTTCTGTTGAGCTCGGAGATCTGATCTACCTTACATTGACACACATGTCATTTGCATCCGAGCTCCATTGCAATTGTGCACATGTAATCCTACAGCCCCGTGTTGCTTCTGCTAGAAAGCGGTTGGCGCGAGGAAAACGTGCCTGATCGAATCAAGGAAGCCTTCTTGACGATCTGACCTTGACGGATTCTCGGCAGCAAGCTGAAGATATTCCAGCCTTCAAGCACACACGTGACTCCGCTCGTGCCCGCTTCAGCTCGTACGACGTGTACTCCTTGCAGATGGCGAGCACACAAGTCGTAGAATTCCAGCAACAAGTCTTCCGTGGTTTTCTCTTCTGGTGCTTCTGTGGCAGGTTGGCTCGGTTCGTGCTGGATGTGGCTTTGCCGCGCTGTAAGCTTCGGCGGCTCGGTTAGTCTCGCAGTTGGTGGAGCTTTCGTCGCCGCAGCTGATAAGGGCGCCAGAGTAAATTCTGTCGACGACCCCGTCGCCCGTGAAGCTGTGCGGTGTCCAAGGGCAGGTCGAGTCGCCCCAGCCTCGGCATAATTGGTGTCAGCAAATTCGGCTCGCAACGATTCCCCCGCAGCTCTCCACTCCGCTGCTAGTCCACCTGGAGTCTCTAGCACACGCTTGAGCAGTTCGTACCATTGAGGAGAGAGAGCACCACAAAGCCATTGGTTTTCCCGAAATGCCGTCCCCAAGTTGGCAAATGCCCATGTCGAGCTCAGATGTTGAGAGTGCTTCAGTGCAAAAGCCAAACGTCGAAGAGATCTGATCCACAAAAGTTGACGACTCTCGGTCTTGCTGCGTGCATTTGGTGGCTCTGCATCATGTTGATTGTCGAGCTTTGATTGACGCCGTTGGTTCGGCACCACCGACTTCTTTTTCTTTTGCTCACGCTCGGCTTTGACATGAGCAATATACTCAGCGTCCTCGCGTTCATGTGCCAGCTCCGCATCGAGTTGGTGAGCGACCTGATCAAAAATTTGAGCCCACGCTTGCCGATTCAACCGCATGTCCATTTGAGTCCGACAGGACCACTGGGCTCCAAGGTTGAGATTCTTCATGACTAAGAGGTCCTCCAAAGAGTGGCTGCAGAGCCAGCGAAGAGAAAATCGCTGTATGAGGTGGTCGAATTGCATGGACGACGGCAAGCCGAGCGTCTGCATGACCTGGTACAGGTCCATTTTGCCTGTAAAGAGGATCACGAGACGAACCACCATCGCTGAAGTTCCAGCAGCGCCGCTGCTAGTTGGTCCTAAGCGCAGTTGGATTTTGGTCGGCAGCGTGACAAACCATCGGTGAAAGTACGGCAGTGTCTCGATGTGGTCGCGGAAGAATTCGCCGATGAACCACGTTAGTCGCTCAACCAACATTTGGCCATCGTTTTCTACCAGCACAACAGACCGCATTTGTACGTGGTAATTTCTTGATTAAATTCACTCCGACATCATCAAACGTACAAACCTTTGGTGCCATTTCGGCAAGTGAAGTCGACGTACAGGAAACACTCCGCGCCTCGCTCCAAGTATTTTAGCTCATGGAGCGCGGCGGCAGCTTCACATCGCAGAATGGATTGGGTTAGTTCTGTGAATTTGACTTGGCACTGAAACACAAGTTCCCACTCACAATCGGCGTCCGAGTTATATGTAACATGAGCAGTTGCAGTTGTGGAAAACTTGGGCCCCACGTCCAGTTTAAGTAGGTAGTCTCCACGATCGCCCCCAGGAGTACGAGACTGTAAGCAGCTCGCAGACAACAACCCTGTGGTTGCAGCTTGGCGAATACACGTAAAAATCCAGTGGACTCGTCGCTTGATGCGTCTTAATGCACAAAACGACTGCAATCGGCACCGCAAAAAATATCTTCGCCACCGCTTTTGCCACACAAGAAAACGTTTAATTAGGAATGCAACAACCCCATGGCATGCTAAAAAGAAAACATGCCAAGCAAGTACAGCAACGCACCGTTTTCGCTGCAGGATACCACGACGAAAAGACAAGGCTTAGCAGTCCAACCCTGCAGATCTTCGACTCCTCGTCAGCATGACCGCGGTCATCTCTCGCCAGGCCTTCATTCGTAAATCGTAGCGCCGACTTTTGTCGGTACCCAAACAACCGCAATGTACGCTTCAGCTGATGCACAAACCGAAGACAGCGTTCAAGTTGGTATCTTCTCTCAATCACCTCCGTCGTCTCTTCACTCGTCAACACAAACCCAATCTCCGCCAGAAAGTACTGCGTAGCTTTGGCCGTCACGTTCCCCGACGGATCGTCCACGTATTCGTCGAAAAGCTGTTTGATTCTCTCGACTCTCTCCAGCTCCTCCCACTCCAACGAAATACCCAAGGACACCAAATCCCGCGCCAAAGGCCGTTCGTCTTCAATCAGCCCTCGGTACATGACGAACCCGTCGAACGTGAGGCTCCCGTCCTCATCCAGCTCACACATGTCACTCATATACATCCTCCAGATCTCTGCGCTGTCTTCAAACGCCTTCAACTCGGTCGAGTCCGTCGAACACTTCAACGCCGCCATGTACGCAAGAAACTCTCGATGTGTCCACACTTCGTCCTCATCGACATCGAACAAGCTCCAAATGCGACGACACTTGGCCTCGCCCAATGGCGACACTCTCCATTTGTATCGAACTGCATCCGGAGCGTCGAATTCAAAGCGGAGCGCAGCAGAGCGCGCCAATTCCACGTCGGACACGTGCACTGCCAGTCGACGGAACAGTGAACTCGATGGGATCTGATCCCAATGCGCAGTGGGTGGCTCCAAGAGGTAAGCGCTATTGTATCCATCCGTCACGGCTCCAGCTTCTCTCAGCGAGTTCTCCACAGCCCTCAGACTGGTTCGAATCTCGTGTCGCCGCTCCAGAATCGCCGCCTCATTCGCCGCCACCGCCTCCTCCATCCTCTGTATCACAAATGTAGCCATGTCTAGTTGAAGTGCTTTGATCTTCTAGATACGCTGGTACATGATTGGTCAAATTCAATCGGATACGGTTTTAACCAATCAGCGACCTTAAAAAGTTTTTTGGCTTTCGAGTGAGGGGGAGAATTCGATTCAATTGGTGACGCATGGACGACACCAGCAAGGCGACGCTGTTCAACGCGCTGGCGTGGGTGGACGCGCTCAAGACGCGCGAGGGCGTGAACGTCCAAGAAGTGGACGCCGCTCTGTCCCGCCTCACGTAAGTTTCACCCTCTAACTCGCTCTACAAGCCACACAAAGTCGACTTTTATCTCACTGTAATTTATTCACTAAATTATTAACTAAATTGTTTATTTATTTCTTAGCGAGGCGTTCGGCGTGGACGTGCGCGACGCCGAGCAGAAGCGGCAGCTGGCGGTGAACGGCGAGGCCTCGTTCGACGAGATCTTCGCGGCGGGGCTCAAGGCGCTGAACCTGGAGACGGGCACGCCCGGCGAGGCCAATGACGCGGCCGTGGACGAGGACCCCGTCGTCCAGCAGCGTGCGTTGGCTGCAGTATATTATACCAGAGAGACGGTGATTGGCTGATTCATTTTAATGCTGGTTAATTGCTGCCTGCTGCAGACCCGGAGCTGTGGAAGAAGTGGGTGGCCAAGCTGGAGGCCAAGGGGTTCTTCAAGGGCGCGGCCCCTGGCTCCAGTGAATACGCCGTGCGCACGACCAAGGCGCTGGCCAAGTTCAAGGAGAAGTTCGGAGACGTCAAGCCGGAGCTGTCCAAGGAGGAGAAGGCGGCCAAGGCTGAAGAGGTGAAGGCTCAGGGCAACGCCGCGCTGAGCCGCCAGGACTACGAGGGCGCGGCCAAGATGTACCGCGAGGCGCTGCAGCTGTCGTCCGACGGACCGTTGTCCCACATTTACCACTCGAACTTAGCGGCTGCGCTCATGTATCTGGGCAAGTACACGGAGGTGATCGACCACTGCGAGCAGTCGATCGCACTCAAGCCGTCGTACGTCAAGGCGTACTCGCGGATGGGCAGCGCCCAGGTGCAGCTCAAGGACTTTGACGGCGGTATCGACACGTTCCGTCGCGGACTCGAGGTGGACAGCACCAACGCTGCTTGCCGCGAGGGCCTCGCTGAGGCGGAGCGTAAGCGTCGTCAGGTGCAGGCGACACCCGCTGCCTCGGCCCCGCCTACTGGAGGCGCTGGAGGCAT
>JAIKVD010001336.1:0-11426 GCA_024679075.1 Phytophthora uliginosa | reverse complement strand
CGTGCGCGCGCTCTCGCGCAAGCTGCAGCAGACGTCGCTCAAGCAGCAGAAGCTGGTGCAGGCGGCCCAAGAGGCCTATCACCTGCGGCAGCTGGTGGTGCTGGTGACGCGCGAGATCGGCGCCAAGAAGGGCAAAGAGTTCGAGCAGTTCCTGGACAAGGTGGAGCTCGCCAGGGTCGAGTTCGAGGCCAAGAGGAAGGCGCTGGGCGACGAGGCAGGCACCAACGCGGCGCTGGCGGCCGCGGAGGGACTCACCTTCTACCTCGGAGGGCTCAACGAGAAGGCCGACCGGGTGTTTATCCACGAGACGATGAGACGCTACGGCAAGACGAGGATCGTGGCGGACACGCTGAGCATTGGCAGCGACACGGCCGTGATCCGCGTCAGGCCGCAGTTCGCGGTGAAGCTGCTGCCTGGGGAGAGGGATAGCAGGAGGGACTGGCCTGTTGGACAACGTAAGTGTGGAGGTTGTGGTGGTAGCGGGGGGCTTTATGCGGTGGGCTGATGGTTATTTTTTTGTTTTTTTTTTGCAGCGGACTACCTGCAGTTCACGTTGTACAAGCGCAACAAGGACACGTCGGCGGTAATTAATCAGTTGGCGTCCATGTTGAAGATTCCCCCCGCTCTTTTCTCCTACGCCGACGTCAAGGACAAGCGTGGCATCACCACGCAGCTTTGCACTGTGTACCGAGTGCCGAAGGATCGCGCGCAGGTTGTGTTCCGACCAGGAGGCTCGAAGAAGCTCGAAGACCAGCAGTACCTTGTCGGCGACTTGCGATTCGTGCCGCGGAAGCTGGAGCTCGGCGACTGCGCTGGCAACCGTGTTGCCATGGTGGTGCGATCCTTGCCTGAAAATGAAAAGGAGTTATCGGAGGAGGATGTACGCAAAGCTGTCCACAGCTGGGAGACGCGAGGGTTTATTAACTTTTTCGGGCTGCAACGCTTTGGCAACGCAAGCACGTCGTACCAATTGCTCGGTCGATCGATGCTGCGCAAGGACTACAAGCTGGCTGTGTTGCTGTTGCTGCGTCCCCAGGATGGAGAGGCCAGCAAAATTCGAGCTGCGAGAGAACACTTCAGGTTGCACAAGGATGTAGCCGCTGCGCTACGTATGCTTCCACCTTTCCTCGTGCCAGAGCGTGCAGTGCTGGAGGGGCTTCAGCACCACGGAATCGATGCGCATGAGCTGGCTTTTAACAATATCCCGAAGCCACTGCGCATTGCGTACGTGGAAGCGTACCAGGACTTCGTGTGGAACGAGATGGCGAGCATGCGAGTAGCCAAATTCTCGTCGACGACCGCTGTCGTGGGTGACCTTGCGCTCGTCAAGAGTGACGGCTCCAAGGTGGTTAGAAAACCAAACGACTCCAGCGAACCATCGAGGAAGCGTCAGAGAACCGGAAAGAGTACAAGAAGGCAGCCTATTCAAGAAGTGATGGAACTCACAGAAGATAACGTGGACGAGTACTCGATCGAGGACGTGGTGTTGCCCCTACCAGGTCATGCAATTAAGTACCCGACCAACGAAGTAGGTGCTGCATATCGGAAAATGCTGACGACGGATGGTATCGACCTCAACGCCCACTTCGGACCAGACGGCAGTCAGATCTACCTGCTGGATGGATCATACCGTCACTTGGTTAAAAAGCCGACACGCGTGTCGTTTCGGTTGGAGCGCTACGAGGATCCGACGAAGCCGTTGATTCCGAATGATGTGGACTCGTTGCTTGCGAACTCTTCTGCCGCTGAAGATGCTGTGAAATCTCCGTCTAAACCAGCAGAGAAAGGATCGCACCGCGCGTTAGTGCTCGAGTTTGACCTGGACTACGGTTCTGACGCGACCATCGCTACCCGCGAGCTGATGAAGCAGAGCAGCAGCGCGCATGTTAACTGGCAGACTTCGAGCTCGGAGGCAGCTGGCAACGAAGCGTCAAGGAATGCGGACGGGTCTTCTGCTACAAAAACTGCGTCAAGGCCTGGTGCGTCGAGCTCGCAGGTAAACAAGTCCAATGGCGGCGACACTCGCAAGGTCATCACCGCTCAGAAGAAGACGCAAGTGGCAATCGGCCGTCCGGGTTTCAGTCTGGGCCGATCGTAACAGGTGATGGTATCAGATAGTCTCGTATCAAATCCTGTGTTGGGTTTTGAAGATAGTGCGTTTGGCAATGCGCACATGCAACAGAAAATTTCTATCCAGTTAATGGGAGCAGTAGAATAACGCGAGAAATGAACATACCAACAAGTTGTGGGTAGCAACGACCAGATCACATATTGCATACCGCAGGATACATCAGTCTACAAACTAATCTACCAGAAGAACGCAGCGGCATCCGGTGCTCGCCTCTCAGCCTCCAACACGTAAGCATTCCATGTCGGGGCAAGTGCTCACATGATCTTGATCTGGTACGCGTCAAACAGTAACTGTTTTGAGCACTAACCATATCGCCGTGGGTGTGTGTGAAGACTTAAATCGCAAAAGATCGCAATGCTGGCGGTGATTGTGGGACAAAGAACAAGAGTTGGGGGATGACCGAAGGAACATCCAAGAAAGTTGAACTCGAAGTTACTACGGTATTTGCTAAGGCTCAATCTGTCACCTGGACAGGTTGGCTATCGATGGATGGCAACTGGCCAAAGGGAGCACGAGAGACATTACTTTTAAATTGGACGCCTGCTTCTCAAGTGCCTTATCTCCTCTCACTCCTCTTAGCTGCACTAACCACGTGCTGCTGCCCTGTGCCCAAGGCAACAAAATAAGCTGGAGCGCGAAAGGTGGATTTTGTTCAAAGATGCTCGACTACTACTGCAGTCACCGCGGTAAGATGTTATCTGGTTGCACAAGAATTGCGACGAGGAATGCAGCACCCAAGCAATGGACAATGCCGCGACGAATGGCCATTTGGACGTTGTGAAATGGCTCCATGAAAATCGCTACGAAGGAGGAACGACTGCTGCGATGGATGGCGCGGCGAGCAACAATCATCGCGAAATAGTCAACTGGCTGCACGAAAATCGCGGCGAAGGCTGCACGACTGCAGCAATGGATAACGCAGCAAGCAATGGGCACCTTGATATGCTTCAATGGCTCTCCCAAAATCGACGAGAAGGCTGCACTACAGCAGCAATGGACGGAGCTGCGAAGAATGGCCATGGAGGTGGTACTCAATTGGTTGCATAGGTACCGATCGGAAGGCTGTACGACTGCGGCATTCGTCGGCGCTGCGAGTAATGGCCATATCAACATTGTGCGATGGTTCCAACAGTATCGACGTGAAGGCTGTAGCAATGCGGCCATCGACGATCCAGCAGCAAATGGACGTCTTGAGATGATCAAGTGGCTGCACAGGAATTTCACTGAAGGATGCAGGAAAACTACCATGGATGTGGCCGCGAGCAATGGTCACCTTGCTGTAGTCAAGTGGTTGCACGTAAAGCGCAACGAAGGATGCACAACAGCTGCGATGGATCAAGCGGCAGCAAATGGGCATGCTTCAGTCGTCCGGTGGCTGCACGAAATGCGCAATGAAGGCTGCACTACTGCAGCCATGGATGGTGCTGCTGGCCAAGGTTTTGTGGATGCAGTCAAGTGGCTGCACAAGAATCGCTCGGAAGGACGCAGTGCTGCTGCTATGATCGCTGCTGCTTCGAAAGGACATTTGAATATCGTTCAATATCTGCACACCAATCTCAGCCAACCCGCCACGAATGAAACTATTGCTGCAGCCGCAGAACATGGTCATCTACCTGTAGTTCAGTACTTGCACGAACACCGATCCGAAGTTTGTTCAGCTCAAGCGATACTCCAAGCAAGGAAGAACAAGCACGACGAAGTTGTTGAATTCTTGATGCAACATGAAGATTGTAGACAAGCAAGCTGTGTGGGTGACAACCTTGGCAAGTCGACTCGGGAACTGCAGACAGAAAGCGCTAGTTCTTCAGCAGTTGGTTCTTCTAACGGTGGGCTTCCAGCTACCCTAGGGGGCCAAGGTTCAATGAAGTATGCGTTTAGGCACACTAAACTCGAAGCACGTCTTCGAGCCGAAGTGGAGGCTTGCATCCGTGAGGAAAAGGAGGCCACAATCCGCGCTGAAGTTGAAGCAAACATTCAAACAAAGCTAGAGGAGATGAGAGCGAACATTCGTGTTGAGATTCAAGCTGATGTCGTGAGGCGAATGCACGAAGAGATAGAAGCCCAGCTACTAGCTGGTCTTGACGATCTATAGTTCATCGCAAAATTACTGAACCCTTACGCACCAGTATATATATATATATATTTTTTTTTTTGGGGGGTGGGGGTAGTTTGTATTCATGATCTTATGCACTTATAAGAACAAGTTTATGTAGCCCATTCCCTGGGCGGTACGAGACAGCTCCAGGTTGAATGAGGTACTACACGGACTCCCTCGGCCTCACTTCACAGTTTGCGGTCTCGCAACTATACTCGAGTTTTCGAGTACGGACCAGATCAAAATGGTCACCCAATTCTCCGAAGCTGAGTGCGCGCTTGGAGCGTGCGATCCCTCTGGCTGGCATGACCTGATGCACAACCCCGTGGGGATATGTAAGACGATGAAGACTTTCTACATCAGTCAAGGCAAGCTCGACCTCGTCAAGTGGATGTCTGCAAACTGTGAAGGCGGTTGGACGGAGACGATGGGCGAAGTTGCTATGACTGACGCAGCGTCAAATGGGCACCTGGAAACTGCCCAGTATCTCCACGAGCATCTCAATGTACCAGCTACAAATGCCGCCATTGTCGCCGCTACTGAAAATGGGCACCTCGGTCTTGTTCGGTACCTCCACGAAATCGCATCGGATCGATACTCAACCGAGGCCATCAGATGCAGCGAAACCTGCGCGTGTGTGGATTCGCCTGAATCAGATTCAACTGCGTCGGAGCAGACCCAGGAGCAGGTGAGATCAAGTTCAGCATCGATACGGACTCCAGAACTCCCTCGATTGACGGTTGAAACCTCGGCAAGTTTTAGTGAATCGAGATCCCTCCCGAGCGGCGACGACCAAGTCGATGAGTGTCCAATCTGCTGTGACGGCTTGGATGATCCCTTCACTACGGCGTGTCGTCACACCTTTTGTACCGTGTGCATTTTGCAATGGCTCGCGACGAACAACGCATGTCCAGCTTGCAGACAAGCAATCGATATCCTCAGTCCCGCGGAAGCCAATGGTCGTCATGAAGAGGAAGAGGATGCCGCAGTTCAATCTTCGCCATTCTACCTACGGTCCCCGATCGGAAGTGCCAGCCTCCGGTTTCGAGATGATGCAGAGTCGCCTCGGCACTTGAGCTTGGCTGAGTTGGAGGATGAAATTGCGCGTGTGTCTGCAGCGCATCGTGCTGCCACGCTGTTAACTTCAAACCGTGGTAATGCACGAGCGTTGGGAGAATCCGTGTCGTATCCCTGGACGAGGTCAACTACGAGATCAACTCGGCGACGTGAGTCTACCTCGTGGTTGAATTCACATGTGGACATCGATCGAGAGCAAGTGGAATCTGAACCAAATCACTGGCCTTCTGAGGACGGTGGAGAACGACGTGAGCATGGACGATATCGCTTGCCTAGTTTTGACGATGGGGACTACAGAGATCCGCGAGAATTTGAGCCTTATCGCTGGCCTAGCCCGGCTCCACGTGATGAGCGCCAATTCAGATTCGATGACGCGAACAGGCCGAGACTCGAATCCCTTTTCGATGGCGCGGAAGTGGCTGAAACATGCTCTATTTGCTTTGAAGTGCCCGAAAGTCGAGCGTGGACGCTGTGCCGTCACTGCTTCTGCTCGAGTTGTCTGGACAAGTGGCGCGAGATTCGGGATATATGTCCAGTATGCAGTGACCCTCTAGTCTGATCACCAAGACCAAGCATTGTGGTATGCTACCGATAACGAATCCGCAGAATTCGTTTTTGGGCTGCCAACGTCATCCATCTTATAATCGACAAGAACGCGTGCGTTCTTATAAGGATTTGAAAAGTGACCACATGACATGTGGCACATGTAGCAAATGGTTGGTGGATAGAGTTGGGTCATTTTCCAGAATATGTTCGTGCTGTACTTATACTCGAGGTTCTATAGTACATGTATTTGAATGATTCTCCTCCGTCTCAGTGCTGTTTACTAAGTAAATCCAGGCAGTACTACTTCGGAGGTGGTGCAGCAAGGTTTCATGCTGATGATAGGGAATGTCGCTGAAAGTTGACTGCAAAATGCAGTGCAAGCCAGCAAAAAGCCTTTTAACTCAGAAGAGTGATAACTACACATCCATTTTGTAAAATCCTTTCGGCTGTCTAAACTTTGTAGTTTTGGATCTATCTATCTGGCCATCTAAGCCAGGGCGGGGATAGCCTGCGGGTCCGTGTTGAACATCATCTTGGGGTCGTACTTGGTCTTGATCTTCTGCAGCTTGGCGAAGTTGCCGCCACCGTACAGATACTCAGCCATCTCCTTCACGCTCCACCTCTCGTCACGGTACGTCGTGAATCCACCGGGCACGCCACCCGAGGCCTTGTAGGCGTCCACGAACTTGTAGAAGCTGCTGCGCATGGCAGTAATCGAGCTGTCGGCGAACTTGACGTCGAAGGTCGGCGTACGGATGTCCCAACGGATGAGGTGCAGCCGGTCGTCGTGCTTCCAGGCCGACGCGTCCGCCTTGACGCCCTTGGCGTACTTGCCGCCCCAAATGTCCACGAAGCCCGAGGCCGAAGCGTCCGGAAGAGCAGGAGCATACGCAGTGTTGGAGAAGAGCTCCCAGGCCGTCGAGTTGGTGAGAGGGGCAGAGCTGGGGATCGTGACCGATGCGATGTAGAAGTACCGGCGAGGAGAGAGCGCCTGGTCCACGAGGCCGGGGGTCGAGATGGCCTCGGACGACCAGAAGTCGTTCTCGGTCGTGGTCAGGAGCATCGAGGGCGGCAGGTTCTTCATGAGTGATCCGAGCACGGTACTGGCCTGCGCTGACGAGCCGTAGAAGAAGCCCTGGAGCGTGACCTTAGTCTTGAGGCTGAAGCGGATGGACAGCAGGTCGTTGTTGTCCGCGCTCAAAGCCCACTTCTGCGTGCCGATGAGGGCGTTGACGTTGTCCTGCTGCGTGGGCTTGGCGCTCTTGTTGAAGGCGATGGTGTAGTTCGTCACGTACTGCGACGGAGGCGCGAGCGTCTTGACCTTGAAGTCAAGCACCACGCCCATGGAGCTGGCGGCACCACGCACGCCCCAGAACAGGTCCGAGTTCTGCTTCGCGCTGGCGTCCACGATCGTGCCGTTCGCCAGAGCCACTCGCACGGCTTCAATGTTGTCCAGCACCGTACCGGCAGCACGTGACAGGGTACCGAAGCCCGAGGCAGCCACACCAGTCATACCGACGTCGGGGCAACGTCCGTGGGGGAGGGTGCGCTTGAATCCCTTCCACATGTAGGTGGCGGCCTCCGAGATCATGACAGGGCCACCGTACGACAGGAGACCAGTGGCCGCGTCGTACTTGAGGTGCTTCATGTGCTTGAGGTTCATGACGAGGGCGCCGTTGTTGCGGCCGAATCCCATGCTCGAGAACGAGCGGTTGCCACCCAGCGTGGTCACCTTGACGCCGGCGTCGGTGGCGCACTTGAGGGCGGCCGAGACTTCCTTCTCCGTCTTGGGGAACGCAACGGCGGAAGGCACGGGGTTCACGCGCGAGTTCCAAGGCTGGATGTCCATCGTCCAGGTCGTGGTCTTGGGTACCGAGTTCTCGATGCCGGCCTTGGTGAGGCACGAGCCGAGGTCAACGCGGGCCCCAGCGGCGGAAGCAAAGTCGCTCTGGGCGGCGATGAGGGAGCAGAGAGCGAATATCGCGCTGGAAACGGAACCGACCATGGTTTGCCTTGGGTTCGAGTTGCTGGAGACTTGAAGGCAAATGTGGAAGTGATCGATGCTGTGCAGTATTGTGCCAGGTTCTTGTTGCTTGACCCTCAACCTGCGGCGATACAGTACAGTAGTGTAGGCCATCCTTGGTTCTTCCTCTCCATGTCAATCGCGACATCGTTCATGTATCTAACGTTCAAGCACGTGGGAGAAAGTGTTCCAGCGGGTCGAGCCCAGGATCGTGAAACACCGCCTCTCTTGCAGCGATGTGACGAGAAGAGTATCAACCTGGACGATTTTTCATGATGAAATTCTCATCTCCAGCACAAGTTGTTGCATGTCGGCGGGTAGGAACGCCACATGGCACCTGTTGGTCGCAGCCAGACTGAGGGCTCTTTTGTGGAGAAGTTTTTGATTTTACATAACGTCCATCTGGTGAGGGACTGTGCTGCTTTCGCTGAAGAAGTAAACAATGGCTCGACCACCTAACCGAATCACGAAAGATTAATTTACAGCTGGAATGGCGGAAATTTACGTTTACGGGATCCAGAAGACCAATTTGTTCATGCCCACGAAATCGAATGGTTGTGAGGTTTCGTATTCGCAGGCAAACTCGCACGGTACATGTATTGTGCCTTTCACTAATTCTGCCATGATAATTCTGGCATAATTCTAATCCCATCTTGGTCTTAATTATGTATTGGGTTAACTAATTCCATTGTTTATCCAAGGTTGTCCAAACGTTGCCGAATTAAGGTGGATATGGTGAGGATGAATTGAGGCGGAATACGCTAATCCAGCCCGAGTTAGAGGGAAACAGGGCGATTGGCGGTTTGCTGCCCGCCATTCTGTGTTTATCCCGCCGTATCTCCGTCGATTAGCTTGCAAAAGCCGATCGCGGGTGTTAGGCGAAGTGATCACAATCATAGGCAGAATTAGCATTAAATAAAGGTAGGCCGCCCTTTTATGGATCTAATTCCGCCTGAATTAACAGTCCACCCGCCAAAATCGGTGAAAGGCACAATACATGTATTTAAAGAGGTGGGCCCCGTACCAAGCATTCCCAGCAAAGTTTACTGCGCTGCCGCAAATTGAGTACTGGGTACTAGGAATTAATGTGAGGTCAATTGGCCTTGACACTCCAATGGATTCGATTAGATTGAATCGACTCTCGTGTACATGTATCCGTTGCGCCTTCACTGTATTATAGCGGCATCCGCCATGCACTTTGAAAGTTGGCAGGCATCGACAAACATTGAGAAAAACACAACTTGCTGGATTGTGGGCTTAGCTCTTTCCTTTCCTACTTGCGTGTTGGGTAGCTTCAAACGCTGCTCATATTCCTCGCCAACTTGGTTGTTTTCGACTGTGTCTCTCTCGCTCGCTCTGTGTTGAACGCAGTCTGCACTTCTGCTACGCTCACAAACCACGCCTACTAGCCGTATATCGGGGTTCAGAGCTTATGATCTTTCTTGCACTCCACCTTGCAAACTTCCTGCCATTCGCCATGATTTTGCGGATACTCGACAACCGTGACATGATCATCGCTCTCCGCTTGAATGCTAATCTCCGCTGTGCAATCTTCGCATCGGTTAGCGAGAAGATACTCCACAACTTGAAGATGACCGTTTTCCGCCGCGGCAGAAACCGCAGCGTCCGTAGCTGGCTGGTCAACTTCAGTGTGCAAATACTTGACGACATCCAAATAACCTTTTGACGCAGCGTTAACCATCGCAGCAGGGCTGCACCCTTCCTCTCGGTTGTCGTGCAGCCACTTGACGGCGACAAGGTAATTTTTTCCTGCCGCATTATCCATCGCCGCTGTCGAACAACCTTCCGAGCGGTTTTCGTGCAGCCATCGGGCCCCCCGCTCGACTATTGGTAACCGCGCCATCCATGGCGACAATGGTGCAACCTTCGGAGCGATTTTCGTGCAGCCACTCTACAACGTTGATGTGGCCATTAGTCGCGGCGCCATCCATGGCTGCGGTGGTGCAGCCTTCGGAACGATTTGTGTGCAGCCACTCGGCAACTACGAGGTGGCCATTAGTCGCGGCGCCATCCATCGTTTTGGTAGTGCAGCCTTCAGAGCGATTTGCGTGCAGCCACTTGACAACGTCAAGATGGCCGTTCGTTGCGGCGCCATCCATCGCCGCGGTGGTGCAACCTTCACTGCGATTTTTATGAAGCCACTTCACTATGTTGAGGCGACCTTTGCTTGCAGCCCGATCCATGACTGCAGTGGTGCATCCTTCAAATCGGTTCTCGTGGAACCAAATGATATCGCCTAAATGTCCGCAGGAAAAGACTGCATCGACTGCATCGGTAGATATTGGTTCGTCGCAATTGGCCATCATCCACTGCAAGTGGTGAATCCATCCAAAAGAGTTCGCGTAGTAGCTCTTCATCCTCGTGCAAAAACCATAGGACCCGTGCTTGTTGTGATGCCAAGTGTATGGCTGCTTCGACCCATACTCGGCTCTTTCTTCCGGCGTAAGGATGTCCATGGCGATGTCCGCTGAGCTTTCCAAACCAAAGTCAAAATGAAGCTGGCTTGCTTTGAAAGCAAGGATGTCGGTTTTAATCTATCGCGCGTCACGAATGAGGGAAGGAAATTCCAAAAGTGTTCGGCTGAACGTGTGAAGATGCGGGCAGATAGGAGCGAGCGACCTTTGAGTGGAGAAGACCGAAAAGGAAGACTCTTGGTTTCCACAGAGAAGAATTGGGATTGAGGAGGAAACCTCGCAGGTGACAACCTCCTCTGGTAGTTAGACATGCAACTATCTGTTGAATGGTCAATCGACTATTGGGACTGAACACAGGCAGCTTCAACCTCAAGGTGGTAAGCTGTGAGCTGGCGGAGCTCGACACGCCATCTCCACAGAACGTATATCCATCATTTATTCCAGCACAGCTGCATGCATTGCTGAACAATCTCCAGGGTTACAGAACTCTTGTTGATAATCTGGCGTTGATCAGCGTGATGGATGTATGTTATCGTTGATAGACTGCGACTACAAAGTTCTCCAAGAAAAAAACTAGAGGATTGGGCTGGTAGTGCTGTTTTTTTATAGGTACGATTGCGATTATCTTGACAATGGCGCGTGCCACCACAAAGATAGCTGGTTTAGACATTTGTGACAATGTACTGTAGCACGAGTCGATTGATAGCTACATGTAACGACTGAGAAGAACCAGTCTGTTTCTACACATCAACTCATCAACTCATTTATCATACTTGTAACGTGCACCATGTAAGCGAGCTTAGCTGCCGCGGCAGCCACCCGACCCTGCGGGGCCATATATTGAGCTGCCGCGGTACTTAGCGAGCTACCGGATCACACACATACGTACACATCAACTCATCAACTCATCTACCGCAGCAAACACGAACGTACACATCAACTTGTCAACTCATTTACATAACGTGCACCATGTAGGCGAGCTTGGCTGCCGCGGCAGCCACCCGACCCTGCGGGGCCATATACCGAGCTGCTGCGGCGCGAAGCGAGCTACCGGAGCATGCACGAATATACACATCAACTTTATCAACCCGTTTATCACGTGCAGCATGTACATGTAGG
>JAIKVD010001335.1:0-11431 GCA_024679075.1 Phytophthora uliginosa | reverse complement strand
GCGTGTCGAGCTGTCGTCTGGGGGTCGCTGGCGCGTAACTGGCGACGATCTCGTCACTGCGGCCGCTTGGGGTCCAGACGGCGATAGCCTGCAGACGTCACTTAATGTCGGCGCTCGCGGCCAGCTGGGGGGCGAGCAGCGTGGCTGTGGCGCAGAGAGCGAAGTGGCCAATGTAGCACGCCCAGGCTGATGGAGATTGATGGGACGGGTGCGTGAGACTCGGCCGAAAAATTGGCCAATCAAGGTCGCCAGTCGTGCGTGCTGGTCTGATTTGGACTGACTATACGCTGTCGATTGATGGAACACTGGTCGAAGTTCCTTGTGTTGTTCCGCGCTGCTATCCGTAGCATATTAGAGGACTTTCGAAACGCGTTTCAGCTTCAGATTTGGGGTTTCCAAGGAGCCGAAGGCGAGGGGAAAAAGAGGTTTCCTGAAGGGAAGGTCATCGTTGTCCAAGTTGCATGTTGTATGTGTATGTAGGCTCCATGATTTTCTGCCTGACACACGGAGCCGCACCACTCCGTTCCGAAAAAGTTTGGACATTTCTTTTTGAAACTGTACCCTAACATGAGTTCGTGGCCGATTCTAGTGCGGTTTTCAGGAGAGGATACTACACGTAATATTATATCATGGAAAGCTAGCAGTTTTGCTCTATCTTCTACGATGTTGGCTACGGAGGAGGCAAAACATGGCTTGAACTGACAAGCAATCTTTGTATCACCGGTTTGGATCTTCCAAAAACCAAATGCAGGCTGCGAACTTTCACAATAGCATCTCACCAAACGCAGTCAATCAATCACAAGTATTGTGAATTCCGGCTAATTTAGAAAACCCGAGCGGTTCGCTGAATCGCCCACATACAATTCCCAAGTCATTAGATGAATCGGCCGAGCAGGCGAGCATCCACATGCCATGGCTACACTCGTACTTAGTAGAAGTTGTATACGCCAGAGTATACGCGGGGCGATTGGTCGCGCGATTGGGCCGATCGATTCGATCAATCGGCCGAGAAAATTTGGAGTAGAACGCACAATAAAACGGGTAAAGTCATGACTTGGTCATGACCCGGCGACCTGATATCTCAAGGTACCAGCCGCTTTTTGGCGTATTACCTGCAGATACCACCTGGTGGGTCATGACCTGAACACTGTGCATTCGTTGGTGGATTTGTGATACATTTGAAGTGCTTCTCCTATTTACCGACAGGAGGATCTCCGCGAGCCCGCCGCCGTCAGTGACGGCCCGTCACCACGCCTAGGAGCAGCCAACGACGGGGTCCTGATGCAGAATTACGGTGCGTTGACGCTCTTTGACCGAAAATGGTAGCGGGGCAGCAGGAGTAGGCACGCATGGCTGCGTACGTGGTGGACTTATTCGTGCCGCGGGGACCACTCAGCTCATCGACGACTCGCTATCTCGGGGGATCCCCTCTACATGTACGCTGCGTCAACGTGTCAACCGGTGATGTGTGATTGATGAGCTGCAAGTTGAAGCGTGTTCATATTAACCACCAGTATTTCTTTAACATTGTAATGCCGTAGGAATGATTGCGCGGCGCTTTGTGTACTACGTCAACTACAAGTTCACATACAGGAAGAAGTGCGTCGACGCCGGCATACTATACTCCCTGGTGTCTGGCAAGTGAGCCGTGGGTGCAAGCACTGCCACTCTTCCGCGCGAGCGCGACCATCGCGCACATGCATGCGTCGTTCTCAGCGTTGAAGCAGCTGGAAGACCCGCCGCTGCAAACGACGTCGGGGCTGGTAGACATGGGACTGCGAACCAAGGTGACAGTGCTTTATGTGCGCTATTAAGTGTTCATCCATTCGTGTATCCAGCTCACCAGTCAACCACCGGTGAAATACTGTCGCGTGCCTCCTCCTGCCCTGGGGTCTGGTACGCAGGGGCTCGTCAGGAACGGTAGCAAGGGTGTCGTTCGGAGGGGAGAGGGCTCGTTGGAAGAAGGGGGACGTAGGAAGATGTAAAGCTGTTAAAGATACAAAAGTTCTCTATGTTTAGGCTTGTTCTTGACAGGGGAAATTCACGACTGACTAGCAACTACAGGGATCGGCCTTGCAGATCTCGTCGGCTCTGCCCGAACGTCCTTGGAGACCACCATCACGTCCTCTGGACCGCGACGTGACAGCCCCTCCATAGGCATAATACACAATATCCAAACACACGCTTGACATCCATCCTTGAGGTACCCCGGAGCTGCCAACGACCACGGCAGATACCACTCTGGAGGACGCCTCGCGCCATCAACGGGTAGCATAGCAGGCTCGGTACGGTGCCTAAGTACGGCACTCGAATGTGTCCACCCCCGACCCGACGTGTACACTACACAAGCCCAGCACATGGTCTCCTGGCACGCCACTGGTATGCCCGGGTACGGGACATCCTCCCCGACTGCGAGTTCGCCGTCCTCGGCGGACGTCCGGGTGCTGGGCGAGCTCGTGGCGAGCTCGTGGCGTAGGAGAGCAGAACGTTCCTCAGCAGCACGCAAATCGGCTGAAATAGCGTCGGGGGCTCGCGACGGAACCTCACCGATGATCACGGGGACGTCAGTCTGGGCGTCGTAATACCTGGGTGGGACCTCGGTGGAGGCACCACGCAGTCGCTCGAGATCCTCACTTTCGGTGCGCGTGCGGGCAGCGGCTCGTTCACGCACCTCCTTCAGACCTTCGACAATAATTGTAGTGGGCGAGAAGCGTTCTCGTTCCGTTTGGCCACTGCCACCACGCCAAATATGCGTGATGATCCCAATGGTCACGAAGATCACCGATCCGGGGACGTTCAGCGCCGTCCACTCAAAGTAGCAGTTAGCTGCGTTCAACGCCAGGAGCGCTAGAGCCGGAGTGGCTACTCCGGCTTCTCCCAGTAGCACGAACTCCACCAAATCGTAGATGGCCATGGGCGAGAAGAACGCCAGGACCAGTATGAACTTGACGATGAGCAGTACGATACGCAGCACCTCACCCGCACGGCGTTGGCTGGAAACCGCAGCGTCCTTGGTCGCGAGAGCGTAGTTCGTGATGGAGCACGCCGTGTTGAGACCGAGGTCGGGGAGGTACGCGTAGAACGTAGTGTAGGCAGCGACCCACCACTTGCGAAGCATGCGCCCATAGTCACCGTAGCGCTGCTCATTGTCGGCAAGAACTTGCACAGGAACCGCGAAGACCGCACCCCACAGCGCGTACGCGTACGCTACGCCACGCAGTTGTCGTACTTCAGCGTTGAGGAGCACGTCGTTGTATTGATGCAGGCAATCGTTCCACAGGGTCCCGTTGAGGCTGGCCACGCGCCAGACTTCACCTGCGAAGGTCCAGCCCACGTTCCGTAGCGGAGTCGAGATGACCCACGCCAACACGAAGCAGGTCCCGGTGCAGCAGTAGGCAGGAAGTAGTTCGGTGGGAGCGTAGGCCCGTTGCCACTGGGCAACGGCCTCGAGCAGGACGCTCATAGACGTCCGAAAAGTTCAATAGTGAGCACTTTCTCGATGACGTTCCTTGGGAACGGACGAGTGAAAGGAATACGCCAGCGTAGTCCCGTACGATGACAGGGGCCGAATCCATCACTCAGTCGACACCTTTCTTCTTATTCGGGAAGAGCTTTCCTTTCCGGCTGATTGAGGCAACTAGACCTCGGATGCAGGTCCAGGAAACCTGTCATTCTTCAACTTGCCACCCGAAGCCGAAGCCACCAGCACCAGTCATCTCTCCACCCCACCCCGCGCCGCCAGCATGAGCGACACGCACGCCAACATGCTCAAAAAGTTCCAGACGTTCCTCGAGCAGGAGGAGAAGCCCAGCACGACCGGCGGCACGACAACGGCAGCGCGCCTCGCCCAGACGGAGTTCTGGCGCGAGATGAGGGGGCTCTTGGCGGTGAATGACAGTTCGATCGGGCTGAGTATGCTGGACGACATGGCCGCCGCTCTGATCAACTCGCAGGGGCGGGCCGCTGCGACGCTGAAGGGCCCCGTGCTGATCATGCCGCCTCCTTCGCGCCAGTCGTCCACGTTGGGAGCATTGCCGCACTCTGCGTTCACGGAGGCCGTCGTACTCCAGAAGCGCGCGTCTTCGGGGACTCCAGCGAAGGGTTCCAAGAACAAGAAGCAGCGTTCCTCGACGGGGTCGGCCAAGTCGAGCAAGTCGGACTCGGGGTCGTCTACGGAGACACGGTCGCCACCCAAGCTGGATTTTGACTTGGCTCCGGACACGCCGACGGACGTCAGGCGTGCGATCGAGACGATCTACGTGAAAGCGGCGGCGGCCAAGAGGACGCCGTACCAGTTAGCGTACCGCTGGGAGGACCAGCCGCTGTGGTACGATCCGAGGAGTACCCTGGAATTCACGTGGCGGATTGGCGTTTCTGGAACGCTTTTCGGACGACGTTCCTCGAGTGGGCGTTGCACGCGCCGCTGGCTACGACTTCGGCGCAGGCGCAGCGACGCAAGCGTAAGATGGCCGCGATTTGAGAACGCCTCTGCTTCATCAGTCTCTGCCTCGAGACTTGGGGCAATTTTAACTTCTTGCGGCGGCTGGAGGCGGAGGGGAACGGTAACCTGATGTGGTGGGGCGGCCAAGCGGGACGACGCACGACGGAGGCCAAGGGGTACACCTGCTCGCCGATTCGTGACCTCATGGACCTCTACGAGAACGATCACGGAGAGTACCGACGCAAGGTTCACGATGCGCTCAAGCCGTTCCAGATCGACAGCGGCAGCTTCGAGACGATGACCGAGTTGCTGGAGAAGACGGACGCGCTGACCCGGACCTCGTCGAGAACGACAAGCGCCTCAGCGACAAGGCCCTGACCCGCATCGTCTTGGACATCACGAAGGTGGTGGAAGTGCCGGACCACTTGGTCCCGACGCTCACGGAGGGGGTTTGGCGGAAGCTTCTGGACGATAAGCGCATTCGCGACTTGGCGTTGAAGATTTCGTGGCAATTGAAGGATGATACGTACCACCAGCCCCTCATCCCCGAGTTCAACGCGAAGGAGAACAAGACCAAGGGCTACACGCCTTTCCTGCGCCCCGATGGAACGCCAATCGCAGCCGGTCCCGTCACGGACGTGGATGATGAAGACCCGAAGTACCGCAAGACGCCGGACGAGGAAGAAGCGGAGCTTTTGGCGGACGCAGAGGCGAAGTCGGCGGCGAAGAGTGCGGCGTCTCGAGACTCGCTCGGAGGGAGAGGAAGGTGACGAAGAAGAAAGATGTCGCCAAGAAGTCGGTCGACGAGGAGGAGGACGAGGACTGAACCAGGTCGAAGTGCGAGATTCCAGAGCCAAGATGAGTTCATTACGGACTTCATCACTAAGGAGCTAGGAGCGTCATCGTAAGTAGCCTTTTGCATTCTCCATAAGTAATAAGACTCCTTACTCCTTGGCATCTTCCTTCTTGTCTGGTCATAGTACTTGCAGTTGTCGAGAACACGTACGGTCGCTCACCGTACCGAAAAAATAAATTCATGGATCCAAAATCGAAAGTAAAATCAAAGTAAAAGTAAAAGTCAAAGTAGTAGGGGCCTTGCAGCGGTTCGAAAGCTGCGTAGTCCACCGTTCGAAGAGGAGCGGTGACCCCGTGGACCACTTCGGGTGCTCTTAGAAGAGCAACTCGTCTTCATCGACGGTCGCATTCGCATCCACGAGCCGAGCGCTCCGTCGTAATTCCGGCCATCCTCGGGCCGTTCTTCGTTCATTCTCGTAGACTCGGATCAGGGCAGCGTAGTCGGGTAGAAGAGAGGAGGTAGGACGCCAACACGTCTCGTAAGAAGCAGTGAGCACCAAATATTGTTCTTGTCGTCCTTGGATCCTCTTCATAAGTACTTCCACGATGGGGTTCGAGAAGACCGTCTCCTCGCCGCCCAGAGTTAGGCGTTCCACAAAGCTGGTCGTAGGAAGGTCATCGACAGTAAGAGGGCCAGCGTCATCAGCGTCAGGTTGGCGTTCCACGCCGGTGGGGATTTCGTTCGGGAAGGGGCGACTCCATCGTCCCGCAAACTTCTTGAGCCGGTTGACGTTGACTGATACGACTCGGTCCGGGTGGTTGGGTATGGCGATATTGTAGGTATTCTCTCCGAGTTGGCCCACGACACGGTAGGGGCCGTGCCATGAGAACGCTAGTTTCTTAGTCTTCTTTTCACCACGTCGTGCCCTGAAGTACTGGTTGACCCAGCCCGCGTCGCCCTCTATGAACTCGACTGTCACTTGAACGGAACGGTGACGAGCGTTCCGGTCCTGGGCCTTGAGAAGCTGTCGTTCCACGAGGCGGCGGGTGTCTCTCAGGGACAGATACAGTTTCCGACGGTACTCCGCCACTTCATTGCTCTTCCAATCGTTCTTGGTATTCAGGAACGCCAGATCCAGGGGAAGTACGGGGTCGCGCCCATACAAACTGAAGAAGGGCGTGTCGCCCAGAGAATCATGGTACGAGGTACGATAAGCGAACAGTACCCGAGGCAGATACAGGTCCCAGTCACTTTGGACCTCGCTCACGAACATACGTAGCATCCCGATTAGCGTACCATCAAAGCGTTCCACTAAGCCCTGAGTTTGGGGGTGATAGGCAGCGCCAAATAGCTTCTTAATCCCCAGGGTCTCATAGAACGACTTGGCCAGATCAGAGATGAAGTTGGTACCGCGGTCGCTCAACAAGCGTTCTGGTACGCCATGACGGCAAAGCACCTCGTCGACCTTGATCTTCATGAAGGACAGCGTGTCCAGGGCCTCCACAGGGAACGCTTCCAACCACCTCGTGAAATAGTCTGCAAAACCCAAGATGTACTTGTGGCCACGGGGAGTAGTCACTAGGGGACCGATCGCGTCCACCACCAGTAGTGAGAACGGACCCGAGAGCTCTTGAACAGGCATACGTTGCATGAGTCCGTTCTTCCAGGGACGGTAGCCTTTTCCACTTCCACACACCGTGCATGCTCTAACGTACTCAGCCACGTCTTTCTTCCATCCGTACCAATAGGCGTGCTTCCTGACCTTGTCCATCGTCTTGGACTGACCCACATGCGCGGCGAAGACGTCAGAATGGCAGTAGTGCAGTACGGTCTCGATGAAGGGGAGGGGTATCACTGGAACGCTAATGGAACGAGCGGGTCCACCTCTAGCCTTCAGATGCACTCTCCTCATCAACATTCCGTTCTTGACCACGTAGTGTGGGCCATCAGATGTACTCTGGCACGTAGTTGGGCGTCCAATGCGAGGGCACCGTCCTCAAGGAACGCTACGAGAGCTTGAATCCAGGGGGTACGCTTCTGTTCCTCTTTGAACCGTTCCCGGTCTAATCCGAAGATGTCCACCGACGACGAGGCAGGTTGGCCAGCGTCGTCTCCGGGCAGTTCTTCGTCGTCCTCGTCGGCGAGAACTCCAGAGTCTTCATTCTCAGCGTCAGCTCCGGGGGCAGCGGGCGTTGGGGATGCCGAGGGCTCCCCGGCTTCGTTCAGCGCGTCCATCGCGGCCCTCACAGCATCGTCCAGCGCTCCTCCGGTAGCTGGCGTACTTGGGGAAATTTGCGAGTGGCCCAAACGATGCCCCAGCACTCGATCTCGGACGTTCCATCCGTCTTATGAATCCAATTCTTCTCAGAGCCCACTAGTAGTTTACTAGCGTATGCCACTACCCGTTCCCGTCCATCCACAGTCTGCATTAGACACGCTCCCACCGCGAGGCGAGAGGAGTCCACGTAGAGTTTGAAGCGTTGAGAGAAGTCGGGATAGACGAGGGTAGGAGGCTCGACGAGCCATCGTTTCAGCTGAAGGAACGCTGCTTCACAGTCAGCGTTCCAAACGAACTCCGTTCCTTTCACCTTGAGTCGTTCAATAGGCGCCGAGATGGCAGTGTACCCGGGAATGTACCTCCTGAAGCAGCTCGTAAGGCCGAAGAAGGCACGCACGGTATGGATGTCATGTGGTCTCGCCACGTTCATCACCGCCTTGACCTTCTCCGGGTTCGGCAAGATGCCCGTGGGGGTCACAATGTGGCCCAGGAACGCTACTTGGTCGCGTCCCCAGCGGCATTTCGTCATCTTTAATTTGATGCCAGCGTTCCTGAAGCGTTCCAAGACTTGACGCAACCGTACCAGGTGGGTAGGAAAGTCAGAGCTGAACACCACACAGTCATCAAGGTACACTAGACAGGTACGCCACTTCAGGTCAACTAGGACGTTCTCCATGAGTCGCTCGAAAGCGGGCACCGCATCGCATAGCCCAAAGGGCATTACGAGCCACTCGAAGAGACCGTACTTACAGGTAAACGCAGTTTTCTCCACACTATCCGGGTCATGGGAACGTTCCAATATCCAGACTCAATATCCATAGTCGAGTACAACTGGCTCCTATCAGTACGTCCAGGATGTGATCAATTAGGGGCATAGGATAGCAGTCCTTGATCGTAATCGCATTCAGTCGTCGGTAGTCGATACAAAAGCGGATGCCTCCGTCAGGTTTCCGGATCATAAGCACCGGGCTTTTCCAGGGGCTGGTAGAGGGTCGTACCAGGCCAAGTTCGAGATATTGCTCTATCTCCGCTTCCATCACGTCGCCTTCGGCGTTCGACACACGGTACGGTCGCTGCTTAATGGGAGGATGCGTTCCCGTATCAATAGAGAACTTCAGTAGGTCGGTACGCCCAGGCTTGAGCGATGACTCGACGAACATGTCCCTGATATCTCCCAACAGCGAGCGTAGTAGCTCTTGTTGTTCCCCGCCGAGCTTCGAATCAGTAAAGTCGGCCTCCATTTCGGCTCGGTAGGCCTCCTTCAGACCAGGCATCGCCTCTCGCGAAGGGCTGGCATCCGTGGCAGCGGAGCTGATGACCGAGTCGATTCCTTGCGTACCGGAGCCGTCCCGGAACCCTGGTTGAGTAGGGCGAAACGCTGACTTTGGTACGACAGTAGCAGCGGCAAGGGCCGTACCCTTCTGGATCACCAAGTCCTCAGAGGAGGCGTTGCAAACCTCGACGATGGTCTGACCGTTCTGAACAGAGCAGAGCGTTCGGGCTACCTTCAATAAGGGGTCAAGTTCAGGTAACCCCTCCACCAACACCGTTGAACTCTCGGGTGCCTTGCCCATGAGGTTGGCCACCACCAGAGCCTGGCCCCCAGGGCACAGTCGCACCGTAGAGGCGATCCGGGGCACGAACATCTCCTCGACTCGTGGAGTACCCAACGGGATCGTCTCTCCAGTCTCCTTCAGCGTCATGTCGATGACAGCGAAACGCTTTGAGGGCGTCCGTTCCGAGGAGGGCGTGAACGTGGAGGCGATCCACTACAGCAAAAGTACAGAGTTTCTCGAGCGTACCCAGTCGCAACGGGAGCTCGATCTCTCCTCTTATCCGTAGGGGATGGCCAGACACGCCATTCAAACTGCCATGATAAGGTCGTAAGGGGGCCTTCGAAAGGCCGAGGCGATCCAGCACTCGAGAGTCGACGAGGCTGGCGATCGCCCCCGTGTCAATTAGAAGCTCGGCCGGAACACTGTCGATGTACCCCGCCGACGTGGCCTTAAAGTCTTCCACCGAGCAGATGACTCGCTTCCCTTCGGGGACAGGATCTTCCACATCGGGCTTGGGTCCACTTCGAGCTTCGGGCAATCCTTCGCCTCTACCAATCCCGGCTTCCGTTTCTCCTTCTTGGCGTCAGCGTCCTTCACAAAGCACACGTAGTTGAGCACGTCGTCCTGATCTTCGACGCACCACGTATGACTTCCGAGAGCTTCTGAGCGTTCCGCCGCTAGAGAAGAGCAGTCGAACCATACCCGACGGGGGGGGGGGGGGGGGGTCCTTGAGGGGCGTCTCGGGTGGGGAGGTCACACCAGCAGGTCCTCCGACGCTCGTACCTCTTGGCGAGGGTCGGACCGACCGACTCGAGGAAGGTCCTCGAGATTTCTCGCAAGACGGCCTGCAAGACGCTGTCTCCAAGCGTACCAGCTCTTTTTAGGACGAGCCCACGAGCTCGTGACACGTATTCATCGGAAAAATGTTTGGGAACGAACGGACCACGAGGTTCGTCCTCAGGAGGGTACGTCTCAGGGTAGTGGCACTTCGGGCAGCGAGTGCAGCTCTTCGCCTCTTCATCCAAAATAAGGAGGTACGCCACTGACCGTACCAAAGTACGCAGTCGGAACGGAAGGACTTGGGGTTCGTCCTCGCTCTTCCGTTTTGAGATCGGCGCGGGGTACGCCAATATTGGCGATAACCCGGCTCTCGTCAACAATCGTCGCGGGGCCGCGACTAGGAGGAACGATGGAGGCGACGACCTCGCTCAGAACGGGATCGACTTCACCGTCCGCATCCTCGTCTGCGTCGGGCTGACTCGGCCCAGACCCAGCGGGGATCTTCTCCGTGGCTGTCGGAGCGCTCGCACGGAAGTCTCGGTTAGCCCTCTTGGCTTCGGCCGACGCAGCTGCGTCTTCTTATACCAGTCTAGCCAGTATTCAGGCGTAGACAGCTCTCCAGGAGAGGCTTCGCGAGTACGCCGAAGGGTCTCCACCGGCAGGTTCAGCAATACGCTCAGTTCCTCGATGGAGGGCTCTTTAGCCCGGGCCGCGTTCTTGGCCACCCTCCTTTCCAGCTCTACTTCGTCGAGGGCGAACAACCGTTCCTCCAGTTCTTTGTCATACTCCTCCAGCTCGACGTTCACAGGCGAGGGGTTCTTCGCCTCGAGAGCCTCCAATTCTTCCTCCGTGAAGAGTCGGGTATGGGGTAGAGAGGCTCTCTCAGTCTGAGAAGCCGAGTTTGCACTCACGGCGGAGCCGTCTAGCGACCCATCGGGCTCCTTAGCCAATTCGACCTCCGTCAGGCCGCCTTCCGACGCCTTTCCAGCTCCTTCAGGAACGCTAGCCTCAGGGGCTTCTTCAGGTTCGTCCTGATCGTACCGAGTAGTCTCGGTTTTGGGTACGCTACTTTCCACGGTCGGAGAGTCGGACTCTTCGAGGTTAGTCTTGCCCTCCACGGGAGCATCCGACGTGGGGTATTCAGTCTTCGTAGCGGGCAGGTAGATCACATGCTTCACCACGACGGGCAAAGCTTCAAGGCAGCGGCATCGCGCCCCGTTACACACATTCACAGTAGTGATTCTTGTAGTTTCTTCTTCAATTCCAGTAGTAAGTTCGCCAGTAGCTCTCTCGCTCGGCTGGCGTTCCTCGAGGCCGAACCCCAGTTCGGGTTTCTCGGCAGGCGTAGCGTTCCCCCATAGTCACGGGGCGTTCCCAGTTCACGGCCTCCAAAGTAGTAAGTTCATCTCCACAGCGTACGGTAGACCCTTCCTCATCAGGGTTCAAAGTATCCACATTCTCATAGTACATTCTCATAGTTTTTCACAGCAGGTTCTTCGTTATAGTCAAAAGTTAGCGAGGCCTCAGCCTCTTCCTCGTTCACGGGTACGTTCCAGTCTTCAGCGTCTGTCTCCAGTGAG
>JAIKVD010001334.1:0-11449 GCA_024679075.1 Phytophthora uliginosa | reverse complement strand
CAAGGCGCGTCTGCTGCAGTCGCCGCTCCTTCTCCTTCCGGTGCTGCTTGTGCAGCTTGAAGCGAGCCAGCAGCTGCTGCTCCGGGATCAGCGAGCCTGGTCCAGTCGTCTGCGGCGTTGCGGCGCTCTGCTCCTCGTCTTCGCTGAGCTCCAGATCATTGAGCGACGTGCCAGGACGCGACTGCGCCATGCTGGAGATGGCGGTGAGCCCGCAAGTGGTAAAGCGTCGCTCGTGCGCCCTCTGCGGCGGGCCTAACTGTATCCATCTCTGCGCCGTTACTTTGAAGTGGGTCCAACCTGCCGGTCCTGCAGTTGTGGAATATATCTCTGGGACAGTACCGGTAACAATAGGTGTATACGGGACTGAACAGTCCCGTATCTCTTTAATTTGTCCACTTTTTTGGATCCGTGTGCTTGAAAGAGTGCTGCATTATATAGTTTGATCAAGTCAAACGAAAAAGGTGCAACAAAACGCGACCGGAAAATTTTAAGTTACGGGACACTTATTAATACATACGGAAGTCGTCAATTTTAAAAAAATTGCTTTGAAGCAATCATTTTTTTTTTTTCATCATTCGCCCTCGTACACGACGATCACCATTGCTGCAAGCATTGGCTTCGGTATCAGAGTGATACATGTATAGCCCTGTTTTGATAAAACACATGCGTTGTTACATGCTGCATGCTTGAAGTGATGTGATTTTGGTATTTCGGTTATTGTTTCAAGGAAGGAAAGCTAGTCAAGTGCACAGCATCGATTGAATGAATTAGCACGCGAAAGCGCTGGAAAAGACATAAGCTAGTCTTCGAAGTCGAGGCCGGGGCACACCTTCTGCTCCACCACTGCACCGGGGATTGGCTTCTTGCCGACGATGTAGAAGAACGGGATCGCCTGCTTGCTCTTGCGCGAAAGCACTGGCTTCCAGTGACGACCAAAGTGTTCTCCCGCAGTTTCCAGCGACGCCTGCAGCTCCAAATTCCATCGGATCTCGCTGAAGACTCCATGCAACGGGTCGTCCTCGCCGTACTTCATAGCTCGTCCCCCCCACTCTTCGCCGTCGACGAGAATTCGACCGGGGATATCCGCCCAGAATTCACTTCCAGGAGCCGATAGGTAGTCGACGGCTTTCAGTAGTTCGACGACGCCTGCTCGGTCGATGTAAGGGACTAGTCCCTCCATTACCCAGAAAGTTGGCATTGTCGGATTGAATCCGTGCCCCATCAAGTTCGCCTCCAAACCGGCCTCGGCTAGATTCAAGACAATGCAGTCAACATTTTGAGCGAAAAGCGGTGCATGCAGCTCTGTCATCACTTCAGCCTTGTGCTCGAACATGGCACCGCTTTGATCGACTTCCAGAACGTGACAACCTCGGAGCGACTCCAGGCGATACGCACGGGCGTCCAGACCAGCCCCAAGAATCACAACTTGAAGGATCCGTGGATCACGGTGATAGAGAGCTTCGTCCAGATAACGCGTACGGAGCGCGATAACATCAGAGGGGAAGGCCTGCAGCTTGCTGGATACCTCTTCCATGAATTTCTTAATCTTTGGCTGTTGCTTCCTCGTCAGTGGTTCAGCAAATGGGTCATTGATGATCGCATCGTTACGAGCACTTTCCACCGCTCGGAGGTACGTCGTTACGAAGCCCATGGACTCGGCGAAGGCATCGTCCACAGTTGGCGCGTCCACTTGGAATAACGAAGACGGCGAAGTTGGGTCCATGATCGAGAAGCTTGACCTCCGGCACCTTGCACCCAAGCAAGAAAAAACTGTTGTGAGGTTGGCGAGACCAGAGATTCCTCCGTATTTTCTCACATTAGTGATGGTTGCTGATTCGTTGGACTAACGACTCGGTGGTTGGTAAAACGAAGCATGGATTGTTAGGTTTAACAAAGCATGGCATCACATTCGACTTGAAATGGTTGGTTTAACGAAACATGGTTTGCTTCGTTGCTTGATTTTGGCACGGTATCTGCTACAGACAAGCAAGCCTGTTCATGCATGTTGCACGATGTTTCCAACAGGGGTTTAGCAGTCCAAACCTGGGCACACATCCTTCTCACGCGCTTTGGTTGGAATGGGCTTTTTGCCGCGGACAAACCAAACTGGAACGCTATCGCCGGTATCCGAAGAAGATAATGGCGTCCACTTGCGACCAAAATGGTCCCCCTCCTCCGCAAGCAAGGCTTGCAACTTCAAGCACCAGGGGATCTCGCGTAGAATACCATGCAGTGGGTCATCTTCCCCGTACTTCATTGCAAAGTCACCAAAACCCTCGACAGTAAAGGTTGCGTGACAAGCGATATCCGCCCATAGCTCACTGCCAGGTGCAGATAGAGCATCGATTGTATCCAGCATCGTGATAATACTTGAGCTATCCATGTGAGGGAGCAACCCTTCCATGATCCAAAACGTAGGCGAGCCCGATTCAAATCCATGGGCCAGTAGCTTGTCGTACCAGTCATCATCAGCGAGGTTGGCAACGATGCTCTCAAGTCGTTTTGAGATCAACTGCGCGTGCTCCTTGAGCATTACCTCAGATTTGCGACCAAACGCCTGGGGATTTTGATCAATTTCTAGAACATGGCATTCCCTCAGTGACTTCAAGCGATACGCGCGAGTGTCCAGTCCAGCACCGAGAATCACAACTTGGTCAATACCACTGCTACGGTCCTCCAGCGCTTCATCGACATATCGGGAGCGAATAGCAACCAGATTCTCCCATCGAACGCCCTGCTCAGACGTTCCCTGCTGGAATTTTTCCAGCTCGGCGCGGTTTTGCTGCGTGAGAAGCTCAGCAAAAGGGTCATTGTAGACACGATCATCCCGAGCACTCTCGATAGCGCGCATGTACGCCGTTCCAAATCCGGAAAACTCGGTGAACGAGTCGGCAGTGCAGCTGACGTCCATTTTCAAGCTGTTGCTTCCGCAAGTTCCCAATGAGCGAAACTACTTGGATGTGTACTTGAGTTTGGATGATTCCTATGAGATAATGTGAGAAAAGACTTCAACGGCTGTGACCTCGTCGCAAGGAAAAGCTCCCTCCCTCTCTCAGCAAGCACCTCGGTTTCTAGGATACAAACGCGAAGAAACCATGAAAGACATCAACCAGCATCTCGGCAATTTACGTGAGGCTTGCAAGCGGAACGGAATTGTTCTACCAGAGGTGGGGTTAATTGCAGCTGGGTTGAAGAAGTACTCGATTGATACGGATGTACCTAACTCACTTTTCTCTCCAACTTCTCTACGTGTAGAACGTCTACAACGCCGAGATGTCCTCGGCCTTGTCTGCCTCAGACGGTGACGAAGTGGTGAGAAGTTCCCATCACACTTAAGTATGAAGATTTGTGCAAATTAACGGATTGTGTGTTCACCAGGCCGCTTTGACTTTGTTAACCGCCAAATTCAAAGGGGGGACTAAACGCGAGCATTCGGCTGTGACTAACACGATGGAAAAGAGACGAAGAATCGAAGCCAAGGATATCCAGGTACCTGGAGCAGAGGTGAGTCGCGAAGAAGACGCTCCGGTGGATTTGGAAGAAGATGAAGTAGACGATGAAAGCGGCGAGCAAGAAGGAGAACAGGGTGACAAAGAAGACATCTCGCCACAGAAGTTGTCGCGGCTGTCAGAAGATGTCCGCAAGAAGCCTGCTGTAGTCACTTCGAATCAAGCCATAGTCGACGCCTTCACGGACTACGGTGATCAACAACTTCGTCGAGGCCACACGGGTAAAGGGGTCACGCACCTACGAGCTGCGCTTGCTATTCGAGACTACCCTCATGCTATTACGTCGGCCACGGAAGCTCGCGCCGTGCCCATGGTTGGTGTCAAAATGGCAGCGCAAGTGAAGCAGATTTTGTCGACCGGCGAGCTTAAAGACGAAACACCGTGGCTGAACGTAAGCACACAAGACGTGGAGAATCATACACCGCCCAGATTGGTGAGGGGAGTCAAGCAAAGCGCCCAGAAAATCAAGCTCTAGTGGACGAGCTCGCCCAGTTCGGGGAGCACGAGCTGTACTTTCGTAGTGGCAGTAAAGGGAAAACTCACCTCCGGGCCGCCAGAGCGCTTCAGCTAACCGACCTGGTTATCAAGTCGGGAGACCAAGCTCGCCGCAATGTGCCATTTGTCGGGTCAGCCATTGCGGACAAGATTGACCAAATTCTTTACTATGGTCGCATTTTCAGGGACACTCCAGTGTCGAGCGGCATTCGAATAGCCCCGATCGTGAAGGACCTTCGAGAGAACCGGGCAGTTCGACATGAGAACCAACCTATTGTCGATGCTTTGGTTGACTATGGGGACAGTCACCTACATTCCGGTCATCGGGGTAAAGGAATAGCCCACCTACGCGCAGCACGAGCTATTCGTGACGCCGATGTGGTGGTGACCTGTGGTAAAGACGCAGTCGAGTCGATCAAGCAAGTTGGAGTTCGAGTGGGGGCAACGATCGATCGGCTTTTGGAGCACAGCACCGCTGATACTGACGATGAGGAGGATGTCAGTCAAGCCGACGAAAGCAGCGAGTATGGAACTCGTGAGCCCTCGGATACGCCACCGATCGTGCACGAAGTACGCAGTAAGCCAGCACAAATCGAGGGTAATCAGGAAATTGTGGACGCATTGTCAGCGCATGGAGAAAAACAACTTTTGAATTGGCACACGGGTCAAGGCACGGCTTTTATGCGTGCAGCTCGTCGTCTCCGTGATGCTGCGGAATTGGTGACTACCGGGAGCGTGGCAAAAGCTTTGGGTTGTTTCGGAGATAAGGTGGTAGCATTCATCGACACTATGGTCGTGTGTAAGACCGCAGAGGATACCACCACGGAATCGAAGAAAGGAGAAGCGCAGTAGTGATTGACCCCCGATGGAGCTGGCACTGATGTTACTTTGAACTGCAAACGAATGCAGTTTTGAGGCGTGCGAAAGAAGAAGAAGAAAAAATGTTTGTTGCGTGCATATTTCAGGCAAAAGTGTCAGGATGATGATGAAGATGCAATGAACATGAACACTTGTTTGGTACATTTGACGATTCTGCTGTATTGTTCTGGAGTTGGTGCAGAATTTGAGCTTCATTGTTGGCCTCACTTCGAAGCTCATTGCGCTAGATATAGCAACCTCGATGCAGCGCAGTTCCCATGGCGTACAATCTCACGTGCTGCTCGAGTCGTTGCAGAACTATTCGTGGCTGTGGCGTGTTGCAAGTTGCTGCTTGCTGCTCATTACCGAGACAGGAAGAAAGAAACAAAGTGCTCGCAATTGAGAAGACAAAGCTCAAAAGTGAGGAACAAACCATGGCGTCGACGTCCGTGCTCCAGCACTTCGAGGTGTATCAGAAGGCCCGCGTCACGTTCGTGCAGGCCGTGGCGGAGGCTGCTACACGACCGCAGAATATCGAGGTCATGCAGAACGCCGGTGTGATGCAGCTACTACGTCCCCTACTACTTGACAACGTGCCGAGCATCCAGCAGTCTGCAGCTCTGGCACTCGGACGTCTCGCCAACTACAGTGACGACCTCGCCGAGGCTGTTGTCGGCAATGAAATTCTGCCACAGCTCGTCTACTCGCTCTCGGAGCAGAACCGTTTCTACAAGAAGGCTGCTGCCTTCGTCTTGCGCGCAGTGGCCAAGCACTCGCCGGAACTAGCACAAGCCGTCGTCGACTCGGGGGCCCTTGAATCGCTGGTGCCGTGTTTGGAAGAGTTCGACCCGACCGTGAAAGAAGCGGCTGCGTGGGCGATCGGCTACATCGCCCAGCACACTGGCGAGCTCGCACAGCATGTCGTGGACGCTGGTGCAGTTCCGTTGCTCGTGCTCTGCATTCAGGAGCCTGAAGTGGCGCTCAAGCGTGTAGCGGCATCAGCCCTCAGTGACATCGCCAAGCATTCGCTCGAGTTAGCCCAGGCAGTCGTCGACCCGGGCACCGTGGCTTACTTGGCGCCATTGATCCAGCACCCGGACGCCAAGTTGAAAAGACAGGTATGTAGCTGCTTGGCGCAGATCTCCAAGCACTCGGTTGACCTGGCTGAGATCGTGGTCGAAGCCGAAATCTTCCCCAACATTCTCTACAACCTCAAGGACATCGATCACACCGTCCGCAAGAACGCTGCCACCTGCATTCGCGAAATCGCCAAACACACCCCAGAGCTATCGAAGCTCATCGTAAATGCTGGCGGTGCGTCGGCACTTGTCGACTACGTAGCGGAGGCGACTGGAAATAACAAACTTCCCGGTATCATGGCGATCGGCTACATCTCGGCCTTCTCGGAGACACTGGCACTCGCTGTGATCACGTCGAAGGGCATCACTCCCGTTAAAAGTGCGCTCATTTCGGAACCGGAAGATCACATCAAAGCGGCAAGTGCTTGGACATTGGGTCAAATTGGACGCCACACACCGGATCACTCGCGCGCAGTAGCTGAGGCCGACGTGCTTCGTCACCTGTTAGCTTGCATGATTCACCCAAACAGTTCCGACGACCTCAAGATCAAGTCCAAACGCGCGCTGAAAAGTATCCTGGCCAAGTGTACGCACCTGCAGGCACTGCAACCATTGCTACGTGACGCACCCGTGAAGGTGCAGAAGTATATTCTCAAGCAGTTCGCTCAGATGCTACCGCACGACCTGGAAGCCAGGCGCTCCTTCGTGCAAAATGGAGGCTTAGAGTTGCTGCAGCAGCTCAGTGAGGTCGCTGGAGGCAAACTGACCGAGTACATTCTCGAAATCAACAACTGCTACCCGCCGGAGATCGTCGAGTACTACTCGCCACACTATTCGAAAACGCTGCTGGACAAACTTGACGACTATCAGCCTCAGGTGCGGTAAGCTATTGGGAACCCACGATGAACACTTATAGTGCTGGTATACTGTACTTTGGAGCTACGCTCCGCTTAACTGAGTATGCCAGTATACTTGCATGCCTGAACCATTCATTCATGTGTGTTTCTTTTTCCTGTTAGTGCTAACCTAAAATCCTGTGTCGATGCCCGCATGCAGCACGAGCCATTCGTGACGCCGATGTAGTTATGACGTGCGGAAAGACGCAGTCGAGTGAGTTTTATCAAGCAAGTTGAGGTAAAAGTATCATGATGATGAAGATGCAATGAACATGAACACTTGACGATTTCAGCTCTATTCGCAGTTCGAAGAACTGTCGGCCCGTTTGTTTGCATCTGGCTACATTCTCGCAACATGCAGCTTGGCAACATTCTGGCAACATGCAGCCTGATAGAGGCCTGAAGCTCTGAAATTTGAGCACGATAAAATATGTTGTGCTATACTAGGGCTTCGCGGGGGCCGAGATAGCGACCGAGAGGAGCATCTGGTGCGCCTGCTTCGCAGCCGCACCATCTACCTCGTTGACTGGCAAGCTATACATGTATAAGCAAGAACATGTACTAGTATAAAGCGGAGGGTGCACGACACAGGTAACATCCATGTGCTCGCTTGGCGATAATGTGCTCGCGCGAAAAGATGCCTCCAAACATAGCGTCAATGAAATCAGCGTGTGCGAACCCCCCCCGGGGCGCCATTACGTCCATACTCGACCGAGGAAGCTTGATGACGAGACCGACGCGGTTTAACTGGTTCAAGGCAGTTGAAAACGCCCACGTCCCAATTACAACTTTTCAGTGGGGAACAATGCTTCAAGGCAGTCGGCTGAATCGCCTCGTCCCTCGAGAGTTGCGACCCAACTGTGACATTTGCTGCCTACGTCTCACTCGTGAGAGAAAAATGCTGCCAACGCCTCCCATTCTTCATTTTTGTGGAAACAACGAGGGAGAGAAGCAGAGCGAGACTCATCTAACTAACTGATCATGGGCAACGGCAAGACTGCCGACGCCGTATACGCGCAAATCGGGAAACTGCACGAGATTGCCAAGAGCAAGCACGTCAATATCCCAGAGGTTGGCTTGCAGTGTTCAGATTACTGTCTACAATCATGAACGCTCAGCTAACATGAATTTGTCGTTGAAAAGAATGCCTATGCAGCTACGAGCGATATCGCCACGGCACTTTTTGCGTCTAATGGTGACGAAGAGGTGATGTGTATTTGATGAGGACGTGTATGGATGAGCATTGTTTTCACCGTTGACGTTGTATTGCAGGCTGCCATGAAGAAAATCACCGCCAAGTTCGGCCGCAACAAGCGTGAACTGCCTGCTGAAATGCCCCAGAGCAACAAGAAAAGCAAGCGTGGCGGTAAAAACGGGGGTGGCGAAAGCGAGCCCGTTACTGTTGGATACTCGGCGCTATCGAAAGATGGTGTCGAGGGCGGCGGCGAAAATTTCAATGAAGGCGAAGAAGAGCTCATGGCTCCCCACAAGACCGTCAGTCTAGTCGAAGAAGTCCGCGAGAAGAAGGCCAAAAACCCAGCAAACCAGAAGCTCGTGGACGCGTTCGCCAACTACGGCGAAGATCAACTTAACCAAGGACACACGGGCAAAGGTGTTTCGCATTTGCGTGCTGCACTCCACATCCGCGATCACAAGGAGGCCATTACTTCGGCGAAGGACGCGCGTGCTGTCCCCATGGTGGGCGACAAGATTGCTTCGCAGATCGAGGAAGTACTCGCGACCGGGAAGCTAAAAGACCAGACTGGCGACCAGAACGTCAGCACCAACGTGGACAAACACCAGCGACCCGAGCTGGTGCTCGACATCCGCAATTCGCGAACCAAGTGTCCCGAGAACCAAGTGCTGGTGGATGAATTGACCAAGTTTGGTGAGCACGAACTCTACTTCGGTAATTCCGGCAAAGGCACGAGTCACCTCCGCGCGGCACGTGAAATTCAACTCACGGATCAAGTTATCAAGTCGGGCTCGACGGCTCGTAGCAGTGTCCCGCTTGTTGGTGATGTGATTGCCGACAAGATTGACCAGATCCTGAAACACGGACGAATTGTGAAGGACACGGGTGAGACCAGAAGCTACTCGCGTGGGAGCAGCGGTCGGGGGTATACGCTAGCTCCCATTGTGCTGGACTTGCGTGAAAACCCTGCTACGTGCCCGGAGAACCAGGCCATCGTCGACGCGCTGGTCGACTACGGTGACAGTCACTTGAATTCGGGACACCGAGGCAAGGGCATCTCGCACTTGAAAGCAGCTCAAGCTATCCGAAACTCAAAGACAATTGTGAAGTCCGGGGTGCAAGCGAGCCAAGAGATCGCCATGGTTGGGCAGCGCATCGCTGCCAAGATCGACCAGATCATTGACCAGGGCCATGCTGATAGCGACGAAGACTACGAATATGACGGTGAAGATGAAGAAGAGGAAGAAGGAAGCGAGTATGGCGAGCGTGAGCGGGACTCGGTGGTGCCTCCGATTGTTCTGGACGTTAGCAGCAAGAGTGCCAAGGTCGGTAAGAACCAACTGCTGGTGGACGCGTTGGTGGAGCTTGGCGAGGAACAACTGTACAAGCGTCACACTGGTCGGGGCACAGCGTTTTTGCGGGCGGCGCGTCGCCTGCGAGATGCCGACGTGGCTGTCAACAACGGCAAGGAATTGAAGGTGCTGGGCCAAATTGGCGACAGAGTTGCAGCTCGTGTCGACAAGATGTTGGCCGCCAATTGAGTAGCGTAGCATGCGTGGGGTCATGATGGACAGGACGCAGCGTGAGTGGGGCCATGATGCAGACTTTTTTGTCACCAGCCTAGGAGTTTGACAGTCGGGGGTGCTAGGGTGGCAGTTTGCTTTAATGTATTACTTCATACATATTTTTTTGTCATTGTCAACTCGTAGGTCGTACCGTATCGTGTGCCACGAGATGAACGTCCAACTTTGTAGTTTTGCATACCGGTAATAGATACCTTAGGAGCTGCAGCCTAGCCACGCCTCATACTTTGGATTGCAGGCCAGCCCGATATGCTTTTGAATTTGCTGGTGGCGCAGTTTAATGATGTTTATGTCGCCCATGCACGAAATAGGCATGAACCGTTCGCTGTAGCACATTCCTGGGCTCGAATCTGGCATCCTTTTGCACTCGCGAAAGAGAACACCTTCGCAATGCAGCATGCTTTGTTCAAGGTCTATATCCGAATCTGGTGGGGGACCCTGTTGATTGCATGTAGTCGAATTAAACCTCTGGAAAATCTCCAGCGTTCCAGAAGTAGCTGAAAGCTCCGCCGACAAGCAACGAAGCTGCGTGCCGTTGTCGAATTCACGATGTCCACAGGTAAGACTGGTCAAATTGCATCCTCCTTGCAAGAATCCGTTGCAGCACATTGCGCTGGGGTCGATAATCAAAGTTTTCAGAACTTGACGAGAGCGCGAAAGATCGGGAAAAGTCACAAGGTCCGGCATCAATACAATCATACTTTCGGGATGTTCCAGCTCTGTGAAATCTGCAGGTAACGCGCTCACTGCATCCAGTCTTGCCAGCGTAATTGACCTAAGATTCGTAATGCCACCAACATTGGGGAGTTCTGGTAGTACTTCGTGGTTTCCTAGGTGGACGAATGTCAGTTTTTTCATGCTGTCGAAGAGGCCTTGGGGTAACAGTGCAAGGCTTAGACTCCTTGATTTGCCCTGAACATGTAAGAATTCCAGGTCAGTGAACTCCGCCGTCCATAGCGGCAGTGTGCTCGTGTGAGTGAACACCAAAGCTCTGAAACAATACGCACAGGTTAGATACGAGAACGTTTCACACTTTTTTTCTAACTTACATGTGCTTCAGGTGAGTGCATTGACGCAGGGTATCGGGTAGTTCTGGTAGCTGGCGATTAATTAGTTGTAAAATTTCCAGATCACCCGATGCTGCGAGGTCAGATACAACTGCAGTGGCGTCTGGGGGATTCGTCCAGACAGAGAAGTTAGTTGGTGCTATATCTACGTCGATTAGAACGCGACATGGGCAATTCCATCCAGTTTTGTTGACCCCAGAGGCGTTTGAATGCTTCGTAGTACTTGAGAGGCGCCAGCGGTATGCGTACATCGTGCACGTCGACGCTTTCCGCAACAAATATGACTGTAGCCAGAGCAATCGCTCCAAGCACCAGCGCGAGGGGGTGTCTTTGTGGATAAATACTGGCTTTAGTCGTTGCGGCATCGTGCATTGGAGATTGAAGAAGCCCAAGGAGGCGTCGAAGACTGACGATCAACGCGAGGTTATTGCCCACGCGAGCAATACAGACACCAATGGACTGAAAGCGCAAACCTTCCAGGCTTTTGAAGATTTTTGCTGTCTCCTCTGGATTTGCATGTACCCGTGCTGCATTCTGGAATGACCAGCTAGGAAAAAGATCCGCTGCAAGACGTTGAGTTGCACAGTCGAAGTCGAAGTTGGCCAAACAGTAAGTGAGAACCAGAATAGGAAATACGACGGACACTAGGAAATCCGAGCTGCACAGAGTTGAGTGAGACGACTTTTTTCAGTGGGCGGCCGGGGTCATGCACACCTGACTTACATGGCATCCACGAGAGCTTCGCCAATTCGAGACGGCGGTGCGGG
>JAIKVD010001333.1:0-11452 GCA_024679075.1 Phytophthora uliginosa | reverse complement strand
GCCGACTCGGAGCTGGCCGACGAATTTGAGACGCCGCTCCGTCTCGCGGAGGCCGACTGGGCCATCCGCGCCCAGCAGCTGATCCCTCGCTCCACGATGGAGAAGCCGTACAAGCTCGCGCCGCTGACGCTCGGACTCGAGGAGCTCATCGGGAAGACGGAGGAGGAGCTGACCAACGACGAGCTGGCCAAGACCTCGCGCTCCTTCATGTCCGACGAGGACGTGGACAAGTGGCTGGAGGACTTCACCATTCCCAAGGACCAACTGGCCAGGTGCTCGACGCCCGAGGAGGTGCAGGAGATGCGTCGACGCTACGCGCGTCAGCTGCGGCTCGAGTGCTCCGTGTACGAGATGGCCATGGACAAGTACTCGTCCTCGCACGAGAAGGTGCGAAGTCTCGGTCGCTCTACGGAGACGAACGCAGCGAAGGACCTGATCCGCAAGTGGATGCCGCAGACGGAGAAGTACATTATGATGGAGAGGAAGAAGATCAAGGCCGGCAAGCACAGCACGGACAGCAACATCTACGGTCCGGCGCTGCTGCTTCTGCCTCACGATGTGCTGGCCGCTACGGGCATGAACATCATGCTGAACATGTGTCTGATGGAGCCCAAGGGACCGAAGTTCATCAAGCTGGCTCTTGCGATGGGCAAAGCCGTACAGGAAGAGATCATCACGAGAAAAGAGGCCACGGCCAAGCGCAATAAAGGCAAACAGGTCAAGTTCAAATTGGGTCTCACGCAGACCACCAAGAATAATGCCCTCAAAGACCGCATGAAGGAATACGTCGACGAGGTGGGCGCCTGGGATAAGCGTCTGCAGCTCAAGGTTGGAGCCGCGATCATCGACTGCGTTCAGCGCACGTGCTATGTGCCTAACGAGAACGGCGAAGTCTCGACACCCGAGTTATGCGCGGCTAAAGGCCTCCCTCCTCCTGAGCCCGCCTTCATCCATAACTATGTGTTCGATCGCAACCGTCGCGCGGGTGTAATCCAGATCCACCAGAGAATGGCTGATGCCGTCTTGGCTACAAACCCTTCTGCCAATGTTCTGCCGTGGACAGCGCGCTACTTGCCTATGCTCGTGCCTCCCCGCCCGTGGACTGACGTCGTGAACGGTGGTTACCTGAAGCTGCGTACCAAGATTATGCGACAGCGTGATTCAGCTTGGCAAATGGATTGCGTTCAGCGCGGTAAAATGGACGGTATTTTGAAGGCCCTGAACCTCTTGGCCGATGTGCCATGGATCATCAACAAGGAGGTGCTTGATGTGGTTCTCAAGATCTGGGAAGACGGTGGCAACTTCGGCGATCTTCCTACACGCACAGACGTTCCGCTGCCTGACCCCAACAGCCCAGAGTTTGCAGACGATCCGGCACTCTACTACAAGAACGTTCGCAAGGTAAGCTTCGGTCGTTTGCGCTATGGATTGACGCAACAGAATCAAGCCCACATGATGATAACCTACGTCATGTGGGTTCAAACTGATTGCAAAAGCAAGCGGTTGCTGCTTGGAGGCTGCTGGGTATTCACACATCCCTTGAGCCATCCGAGAGGCTCCAAAATGGAGCTTCGTGACTCACATACATGACAAAGTTTATGTGAACTGCAGCGGGATACTTACGATCTGATGTGTTTTATATGTCAATTTGCAGATTGAGCAACTGAACCGGGAGTTCCATTCGCTGCGGTGTGATACGCTGTACAAGCTGCAGGTTGCTGAAGAGTTCAAGGACGAACCTGAGCTGTACTACCCGTACAACATGGACTTCCGTGGCCGCGTGTACCCGATTCCGCCGAACCTCAATCACCTGGGATCCGATCTTTCGCGCAGTTTGCTAATTTTCCGTGACCGTAAGCCGCTTGGTGAGCGCGGTCTGAGGTGGATGAAGATCCATTTGGCCAACGTCTTTGGTGTCGACAAATGCTCGTTTGATGAGCGTGTCGAGTTTGCTGATGCGCATTTGGATAATGTTGTGGCCTCTGCAAGTGATCCTCTCGGCGAGGGCGATTGTGCGTGGTGGAAGGGTGCCGACTATCCGTTCTTGGCTCTGGGAGTGTGCTTCGAGCTCAAGCGTGCAATCGAGTCACCCGATCCGACGAAGTACATGTCCAACATCCCTATTCACCAGGACGGTTCTTGCAATGGTCTTCAGCACTATGCTGCCCTTGGTCGTGACCGCAGCGGTGGATCTCAAGTGAACCTGGTGCCAGCGCCGCGTCCCAGTGATGTGTATATGGGAGTGGCTACGGAGGTGATGGCCAAGGTGGAACACGATGCCGAACTGGATGTGCCGTCGGTTGAAGAAGTGCGTGCAATGCTTGCCAGTGTGTCAGATGATGATTCCACTGACTCGAGGATCCGCACGACAAGGCTTCGCTCACTGCTTGAACAAGCTCAGAGGAAAAAGTGCGCACAGTTTTTGAATGGTATCATTACGCGTAAGGTGGTGAAGCAGACGGTGATGACGAGCGTGTACGGCGTGACGTACATCGGTGCGCGCAAGCAGATTTCGGCACGTCTGCACGAGACGTTCCTGACCAAGGGTCATATTATGGATGAAAAGCTGGAGGACGATATCTATCATGCTTCGTGCTACTGCGCCGAGCTGACGATGGGCTCTATGGGTGACTTGTTCAACTCAGCGCGTGGCATTATGGCGTGGCTGGCCAAGTGCGCCGGTAAGGCGGGTTTGAGCGGCCAGCCAATGTCATGGATCACGCCTCTGGGTCTACCAGTGGTGCAGCCGTATCGCAGCAAGGCCACGAAGCAGGTGCGCACCAAGGTGCAGCACGTGCTTATGGTGGATAACGAGGGTCAGCCAGTGAGCATTGGCCGTCAAAAGTCGGCGTTCCCGCCCAACTTCGTCCACTCGCTGGACTCGACACACATGATGCTCACAGCGATTCGTTGTCTCGAAGACGAGAAGATCTCGTTCGCGGCCGTGCACGATAGTTACTGGACGCACGCGTGCTCAGTTGACATTATGAACCGCCGACTGCGCGAGGAGTTTGTGAACTTATACGAGCAGCCGTTGCTCGAGGACCTGCTCACGGAGCTGCGGCTGCGCTTCCCCGACATGGAATTCGAGGACGTGCCGGAGCTGGGCGACCTCGATCTCCGCAGCGTGCTCGACAGTCTCTACTTCTTCAACTAACGCACAGATGCAGTTCTCTTTCGCAAGGGCTGGCCAGCTATTTTATCACCTCTCGTTCCGAGCGAGGGTTTGTCTAGAGTGTAACAAAGTTCAATCACAGAGCCGAGCTTGACCTACAACCTGCTTCTTCTTGTTGCCTTAGCAATTCGATTGCCGCGTTTAACGCCGGTCGTGCTGCTCATCCTTGTGGGCTCGTTAATCCGCGTGGTTGAAGTTCGGCTACCGAAACTAAGTGGCATGTTGAAGCTGTCAATCACGATTGAACCCCCCCAGCACTTGTAGGCATTGCCCCAAGCAGAGCAGAACTCGTAAAAGCGGCAATACATACACCATGGCGCAAGCGAGTTGCACGTTGAAGAGCAACTAGAGCTCACGTACGTTGAAGAGCAGTGGCAGCTTCAACCGTCAAGCCCCGCTGAGACTTTCGCTTAGTGGTTGGTTTGTCGGACTCACTCTCCAATTCACCGCACACTCCACTAAGCGTCCTCTACTCCAAGCCGTATCACCATGCTGCGCATCGTGTCTCGCTTCAACCAGCCAGCCCTCCGCGTCGTGCAGACGTCCGGCAAGTCGCTCGTCGGCGCGCACAACATGCAGTGCCGCTGTGGCAACTGCGTGCAGCACCCCATGGGCTGCACGTGCCCTCGCTGCCAGTCGTGCTCGTTCTCGGTCAAGTCTCAGTCGCACTACGACATCCCCAAGACGCAGACAGCCGTGATCTTTGACAAGCTCAATGGCCCGCTGCAGGTCCACAAGGACTGGCCAGTGACCCAGCAGAAAGACCTCAAGCCTGGTGAGGTGCTGGTGCGCCTTGCGTACTCGGGCGTGTGCCACTCGGACCTGCACATCTGGAAAGGGGATTTCCCACTTGACCCCAAGCTGCCCTGCGTCGGAGGACACGAAGGTGCCGGCTACGTTGCCGCCATTGGCGACCACACGCGCTCGCACCTCAAGATCGGCGACCCGGTCGGCGTCAAGTGGATTGCCAACTCTTGTCTTGGCTGCGAGGACTGCCGCAAGGGCTACGAGCACACGTGCACGGAGGTGGACCAGCACGGCTTCACCGTCGATGGCTCGTTCCAGCAGTGGTGCGTCTCGTTCGCCGACCACGTGACTCCGATCCCGCAAGCGCTGCCGCTGGCTGCTGCTGCTCCAATTCTGTGCGCCGGTGTGACGGTGTACAAGGCATTGAAGGAGATTGGCGGGGTCTGTGGCGACTCGGTCGTGATCCCGGGCGCCGGCGGTGGCCTTGGCCACTACGCTTGTCAGTACGCGCGTGCCATGGGCTACCGCGTGATCGCCATCGATACCGGTGCCGACAAGCGGAAGCTCATTGAGTCGTACGGCATCAAGGATTTCATCGATTTCAAGGACGGCAACGTCCGTGACAAGGTGTTGGCTGCCACTGGAGGCCGTGGCGCACACGCGACGATGGTGGTGGCGTCCAACCCGGAAGCATACGACGACGTGCTCTCGTTCGTGCGCCCTCATGGCACGGTTGTGATGGTGGGGCTGCCCAAGGACGCCAAAGTCACCGCCGACGTTTTTGGTTCGGTGCTGAACGCGCACCGCATCATCGGCTCGTACGTTGGCAACCGCCAAGACTCGATTGAGGCGCTCAAGGTTGCTGCAGGAGGCGACGTGTCCACGAACTACGCCATCGAGAAGCTGGATAACCTACCGAGCGTGTTTAAGCGCATGGAGGCGGGTAAGTTGGCAGGCCGAGTCGTGCTCGACTGCGCGTAAGCTCTGACTTCGCCTCAGGTCCAGTTGGTGGTATCCGGATATTGTTGGTGCTGTTGTTATGTGTATGAAGATAAGCAGAGGAAGTTGAACTGTCGAGATGGGCTGCTTTCAACATGAATTGTGTTTTGGTTGGTTTTGGGCCGCTAAAACATTACTTGGCTTTCGATCTGCGGGACAGTATCCTCCTCTTCCCGAGCCCGTGCGTCTTCCAGGAGAACTACCCACTCATCTAAGCGATTCAATTTTCGCATGGGAGTAGTATCAAGAACGTATTTAACACTCGACTTAGTGTCCGACAGAAGTGCCAGGACATCGAGCAGCGTCGACGACGCTCGCGCCAACACCGCCACAGCTCCGAAATGCAGCGCGACCGTCACGAATTAAAAAAAAAGGATTTCATCTATCTGCACGCAATTAGTACGTAGTGCACCGCTAGAGACCTCCTTCTGCCTGGCTGAGTCAGCTATAATAAGTGCACAGCTCTACAATGTAGTCTACACGGCATGGCAAACAAGTTGAACTTCCGCCCTACCCCTATCAAATCATCGCGTGAGCCAATAGCAGCGCGCGATCTTTGACGCTTGAAGTTCGGCTACCGAGTCGCCGATCACTAAAATGCGACTCGTGCTGTCCACTGGCGAAGTGGTCTTCTGTCTCCGTGCTGCCGCCCTGGCGTCACCGCTCTTCCTCGACAATGGCTCGGGCGTGTGGGAGTTCCTCCTCATCTGGGACGACCAGGAGAACTTTCTGGACAACGCGGTGATCCAGAGGGGCTTGAGTCTGGAAAACCTCTACGCCATGTTCACCATGACGAGGATCAACGTGTACGAGCCGTTCGGGTGGCTGCTCAAGGCGGTTGAAGTGTAGACCATCGGCCTCGACTCGTGGCGAATCCGGAGAGGTATTTGACGTGCAGATTGGCTTTTGACACGGAGGGGACGAACCGAGCCAACACGTTGCCGCGACGACCTTGAGCAGACGTGAACGTCGAGTCGATGGAAACTGAACGTGTGCGGTACGCAAAACCTGTTTAATATGATAGGTTTGCTGTTTATTGGGTTTAGAAGGTGAAAAGTCACTTCAACCTCTACGACCTCTAGTAGAGGTCCTCTACTTAATTAGTTATTTTGTTTTTCTGTTATTATGAACGTATTGCTGTTCCTTACAACTCATGTGACGTGGTTGTCGCGTTTGGAGTAACTTTATAATATAAATAAGCTGACGAGGGGGTCGTTTCTGCTGCACGCTATTCTCGACGAGTTTGGTCTCAATCCGTCGCCGGAAGGGGCAGGAGCAGGAAGTTACCTCGCAGCTTATAACCACAACCGCGTTGGACGCTTCGGTTGCTGCGCGTTCGTCAAAAATCTGCTGTCATGAAGTGCGCACGAGTTTACAGCGACGCAGCTCTGCATGCAGCTTTGCTGCTCACGGGGGCGGTGTTCGTATGGATTTGGCTCGCAGACACGATCCGCGGACGCGTGTGGATTCTGTCGGTGCTGCTGTGGGCGATGCTTCATTTGTGGCGCCTAATTCAAAGCAGAAGCAAAGTTGACGATTTCAGGGACTCGCTCGAAGAGGAAGATGACGCATTTGAGATAGAGGAGGCGCGGCTGCAGGCGTGGAGGTCGCCCGCAGGAGCCGAAGTGGCCGCGAGGGTGATTCGCAACGTCGAGCTGTTTCGCCTCATCATGACGTTCAAGCGCGGCCTGCCGAACCTGGTGCTGGAGTTCGAATGCGCCAGTTTGGACGACTGGTTCGACCTGCTCGAGCCTCAAGACGAGTGTCCCGAGGTGGGAATGCTGTCGAAATTGGCCATCTGGAAGAACAACTTCCGAGTCTTCCGCATGCTTCAGGGCCTCCAAGAGTTTTCGTATTATCGACGAGACCCAACGCTGAATTTTGGCGACGTGAGGCGCTTCGCAGCGGTCAATGGCAGACTCGATGTTTTGGAATACCTTCACTTGTCCGCGGAGGACGCCCAGAGTTCGCAGTGGGATCCTCACTTGCTCAACGAAGCCATTTACGCTGGACAATTGCGTGTTGTGCGATGGCTGATCGCCCACCGAAGAGAAGCGTGTGTTTCGCTCACTTCCAAGGCGATCAACTCGTCGGCAGCAGGAAACTTCGAGCTACTCAAATTTCTGCACGAAGAGGTGAAGCAGGGTTTCACTACGGGGGCTATGAACCTCGCTGCTGAGAGGGGGTGCCTTGATATCGTGCGTTTCCTTCACGAAAATCGTACTGAGGGATGCACCACGCGAGCCATGGATGGTGCTGCACGCAATGGGCACCTGGAGGTTGTCAAGTTCCTACACGAGAATCGCAGTGAAGGCTGCACGACGAACGCGATGGACGGTGCTGCGCGGAATGGGCATTATCAAGTCCTAAAGTTCCTGCATGAAAACCGCCGAGAAGGATGCACAACGACTGCAATGGATGCTGCTTAATACCGGCACTTTGCCAAAATACCCGGCAATGTGCCGAGTTATAGTTTTCCGAAGTGCCGGATTTAGCCGACTCTTCAGTATCGAAAAACTAAGGAACGATGAGTAAGCTCAAACCGTGTGTCTCTGGCAAACCCCCCTCGCGCAAGACACCGTTCCAGCCAGCCCACGCGATTCAGTATGGACTAGTCGTTGCGATGAGAGATACCCGTGGTGTTGTCTGCTCTGTTCGCTGCCAGTTCTGTCAGTACTTTGGGATACGACCTATAGCTACAGAAGACCTCGGTCGAATGAAAAAATGAGCTCTGTACCTAGTTGCCTTGCCGATTGTGCTTTGGATCCATCTGACAAGGTTGTTCTTCGGCTCCTCGCCTCGCCACCAGCAACCAATACAAATACATTCTATCCTGCTTACAATGGGCACTTTATCGTAAGCGGAGCCGATCCGTTCTGCGCTCGGGCCCCATGATCCAACAGTGATCACCATATGAACAAGTATGTACAGTATCCCACTAACTGACAGCATAGGGCCGCCCTATGCCTATTAGAGCGTGCTCCACCAGCCTTGCTGAGTCCCGATAAGACTCCTGTACCGTTCCACCATCCGGGGACAAGTGCTCGTCGCGTGGGGCTGTAATGGCTCGCAGTAGCTCTTTAAACCCCACCTGCTTTGCCTCTCGCATCGGATCCGCGTCCGCAATCTCCGTTCTCTGTCACACCCAACGCATTCTCCAATTCGCTATCACTCGACCACTGCTAAAAGTAGACTCCACTCGTCCAATGGTGGCTCTCGCGCAGACTTCGATCGTTCTCCTACTCGTCGCCGCTGGTATATCCGACGCCGCCAACCTTCGTCAGGACCAACGCGACTCGAGTGCCATGGCGCAGGAGAATCAGTTCGCTATTGCCCTGCTAGCCCGAGTCAACAAGGAGCGCGCAGCTCACGGACTGGCGCCAGTGTGTTCGAACAAGAAGCTGCAGGCTGCTGCCGAGCGCCACGTCCAGGACCAGTCCAAGACCGACTACGTGTCCGACACCGGAACCGATGATTCGACTCCCGAGACGCGAGTCACCGATGCCGGCTACAAGTGGCAGAGCGTGCGTGAGAATATCGGGGCTGACAATGCCAACGCGGACGATATGGTGGACTGGTGGATGAGAACTGCGAGCCGAGAGACCATCCTGGGCAAGTATACGATGGCGGGATCGGCCTACGCGTACAACGCCAACACATACAGCAAACACTACTGGGTGCAGGTGTTCGCCACTGGCAGCTCGGAGGCGTGCGACGCCTGATCAGCCTCACGTTGAGGAATCCTAAAACTTGCGGGAATATCCGAAAAAAGATACTTCTAAAATTTAATGATCTCTCCTAAAATGTATCTTCGATAGCACATTTTCGCCAATGACTATGTGAACCAGCAGGCTCTTTTTGACCAATCGTCTGATCGGGTCTCGTTTTGGTCTGGGTGGTGGTCGTTACTTTGGGTTTCTCGATCCCCCGACCAGACCCGGCAGTAGTTTTTTCTTCTCTTCTCTCGCTAGCATGAGCGCTCGGAGGGTGGTGGATCAATCCGCCGCGGTGCAGGACAGTCGGTTCACGACCACGATCTACCTGGAGGGCTACCAGTACACGAGGGCCACAACGTCCGCACGCAAGACTTCGTACCGATGCAGCTACTACCGATCCGCTGGTTGCAAGGGGAAGGTGGACCTGATCACGCGCGCCAAGACGTTCACCAACTTCACCGACCACACGTGCGAACGTGGAGATCATTTTGCATCGGAAATGTCGGACCCGACCAATTCCGTGACCCCCGCTACTGTGACCACGGGTCACCCGTACATGGTCCAAAGCCAAGGAGGATTCCAGCCTCCGCCTGTTAACCGAGTGGCTCGGGCTGGACCGGGTCAGATCGATCCTAACGACTTGGCTCGGATCGAAAGCCCTCCCCTGCTGTTCGTACGCAACTCGACCTTGAACTTTTTCCAGTTCAACTGCATGAGCGGATACGGACCCGACAACACCCCGAACCGAGTCATCGGATGGGCGCACCCTCACCTGGTGGAGCTACTGAAACACGCAGGCTCGACGATCTACGTGGACACCTCGTGCCGTCGCCTGCCTCCTGGATTCGGGCAGTGCCTGGCTCTGGTAGTGTACGACAAACCGTCCGGGTTCTTCGTCCCGGTGTTCTACGTGCTGTGCACGCTACGGACGGTTCGTGCTTACCGGAACGCGCTCAGCTTCATCGTTGGGAGTACACGAAGAAAACTCAAGCCTGATGAGGTCGTGAGTGACTTTGATAGCGACTTGATGAGCGCACTGCAAGCGGAATTCCCGAACGCCGTCGTGAAAGGAGCTGTGTATCTCTTTAAGAAAGCTTGTCGGAGTCAAATGGAGCGACTGGAGATCTCGGAGGAGGCCGCCAACATTGCGATGCAAAAGGGTGTGCTCGATATGTTGGTGTCGATTCCGCCGGATAGAGTTGCCACTGCTGGGATTGCGTGGGTGAAGCAGCAGATCAAGGCCAAGTGCGCTGGAGCTGGGGTGCCGTACGCACAGGAACAATGGCGATCGTTCTGGGTCTACTTCAGACGCATTTGGATCACGCAGTTCCCGCCCGCCCTGTGGAATCTTCACGGGCTAAGCAACAGCATCATCGCACGTACAAGCAACCCACTCGAGCAGTTCCATAGGGAATTGGATGCAGCCTTCACGTCCCCAGACCCGGGCTTGCTCTTTTTTGTGGCAACTATTGAGAAGATGGCGCGCCACCACGTGGCTGATCTTGCAGCGGAGACGACTACCCTTCCCAGCGCGGTCGAGGTTTTTAGCGAAGAAGAGGCTTCGAGCGACGAGGAGAGCACCGGGGACGAATCGGACGGAGATGACGATGACGATAATGTCGAGTCCATCAAGCGCGAGCCACCCCTTGGACACCAAAGCAGTGTCGGCAATCGTGATGAGACAGCTACCTCGCTCGCGAAACGGTCTACGTAATGATTCCATCGCCATCGCCGCCGAGTCTGTTCAAGCAGAAAAATGTTGTGGCAATTTGATCCTCGTGAACGACACTCGAGTGCCAAGAAAAATACCAAATAACAATTTCATCGGAACAATTGTCAACTTATATAAGTATACTGTGGTTTCCGGCCTATAGTATTTTAAGCGTTAAGATTTACTTCGAGGCACCAGTACAGTATTCAGAACGACACAAAACCGTACCAGGTGGGCGCTCGTACAGATGATGAGAATTATTCACGTAATAGTCCTTGGCTCGATACGCAATCGAGAGTATGTAGCCTGGCACGTTGTCATTTCTTTCCGTCGTCGCAGCGCTGTACGACACGAAATCCCAGCAGACTCATGCTGAGCTCAGTTAGCAATTTGCTTCCAACTACGCAACGTGACCGAGTCCCAGAAACCCCAACGATGCCCGCATTCCGCCACTCTACCCGAACGACGAGAGCGGATCCTCTTCGTGTCGGCGCACTTTGAGTCGAACGGAAGAGGTTTCGAGATTTCCAACGCCGCTGCGCCCGACATGATCTTCGACTACTACGGATTCGACCACGAGGCCTACGACATTGACTACCCTGCTAAGGGAGACCCTGCATTTGCTCAGAGGGTGAAGGAGCAGCTCGAGAAGAAGGAGATCAAGGCGAAACTAGTGAACCGCGGATTCGATCACGGTGTCTTCGTTCCGATGTCGTTGAGCCGTCCGCAAGCCGACATAGTAATACTTAGAACATTACGCCACCAGTTTTTTTACTTTCCGTAATTTACCAGCGAGAACAATCCTGGAACCTTCTTTCGGACCAGGTGCTATTTTGACGACGCAACCTCTCGACCACCTGAGAGCGAAAGCCACGTCTTTTGGATCTTAGGGTAGTTTTAGAACCGCTCGACCGACAACGTTCAAACTATATTGATAAAAACAATAGAACATTACGCCGGCAGTTTTTTTACCGCAAGGACCAGCGCGACGTGGCGTCTCATCATTAGTTGGAATTCTATGTGACACGCCTTCAGTTCAGCTTAAATACGCCCAGAAATTCTCTCCCTCCCTTCTTCCTCATTCCAGAATCTGCCGGCTCGAGG
>JAIKVD010001331.1:0-11458 GCA_024679075.1 Phytophthora uliginosa | reverse complement strand
CTACGGACGGCTTAGACAACCGCTTCTGTGAAAGGCTGCGTGAGCACACACGGCGTGGCATCAAATCTCCCAGTGTCAAACTGGCCCTGGCCTGACGTCGTGCGGACGCGCCGCGCCGTTTTCTGCCGCGGCTTGTCTTGGATGGAAATCAACAGCTCCCGCGTCAGCAGTCGTCCCGCCACGCCCGCAGTCTTCCGCTGCTTGGACTTCCTCCTCGGTGGTGGAAGAATCAGCAAGTCCTGCTGAACTGTTTCCTTGACGCGCAACCAAGCCGCACGCTTGATGGTGGTCGGAGTGCTGTTGCGCTTGAACGTGTCGACCACTTGATGCATTCTAGTCAGCGAAAGTGGTAAGAGCCCACATCCTTTGAAGCCAGCTTGAGTATTCGACGACAGGTTGCCTCCCTCCCAAGCTAAAGCGGCGAGTTTGATTGCGTTCGCCTTGTCAATGTTCTAGCCACCTCCGCTGTTCGTGAATGCCTCCACGAACCCCGCAGCTTGCCCTTGAACGAGGCGAATACAGCGACATCGAGAAGCTGAAGCAGGTGCGTGGCGTTGGCAGGCAAGCACACCAGCTGGATCTCTAACGCCGCTGCCGCATCGACGATGTCCACCGAGTAGTGCGAACTACATCCGTCCATAATGAGCAGCAGAGGCCTGGTAACGGCAGGCGGCACCGCAGCAGCGAAAAACTCGAGCCAGGAGGAGAACAGAGTGCTGTTCATAAAGCCGCTGTCCGTAGTAGTCACCGCCGCCCCTTCGACACCGCAGCCGTTCAAGATCTCGAGCGGGACCGTCTTTCCAGGCAAGACAAACACCGGCGGCACCATGACACCGGCTGCGCTGCCACAAGCCACCACAGTAAGGTGGAAGCTCGTGCCGGCGTCTGTGTGCCACACATTGCTTGAGCCCCGGGCCGCCACCACCAACTTCGTCTTGGTGCTTGTCTGGAAGGCGGTTTCGTCCACATTGAAGACTCGGTCGGCCGTATACGAACCCTCGATGTAGAGCTTGGCCAGCGTACCAAAGATCCTCCACACGTCTTCTTCTTCGACGGCGTTGCGGGCCTTGGCAATTGACTGCGACACTCGGACAGCTAGCGTTGGGTGGCGCTCCATGAACCGCCGATACCATCCGTCGCCAACACTTGTCCCCGAGACAAGCTCAGTAATAGCGCTGGCCTTCGCGATCACTTCCCCGCGCTTGGCTGGCTTCCCACCAGCTGTCGACCTACGATCCACTCACACAGATTGCGCTCTGCTTCGGCTGTAAGCCGAGGTTGGGGGCCGCGACGTTGAGGCCTTCTCGACACGCCCTTCTTCGATTTACCGACCCACTTGATCAGCGTTCGGTATGGGATGCCGGTCTTCTTGCTCTCTTTGTTCGCCTTCTCACCAGCCTCCACACGCTTCACAGCGCCCTTCAGCGCGTCGTTGGAATAGCCCCCGCGTTGCTTGGCCATGGTTGTTTGGAAATGAGCTCCTTCAGTTCGGTATTGCTCGTTGAAATTGGGTGGACGTGCGAGAAGGCCAAAGCTCTATAGAAAGTTGCAGGTTTCTTGGCAAATAGATTTATATCCTCTCACAAGCCAGGATTCACTTTTGCCTAATATCATTGGTTGTTCTGGAGAGTGCACTAATGCGGTCAAGTGCACTAAACTGGCAAATTCCCTTCAATAAATATTCATGAAGGACAAGTCATCGACTCGTGAGCGGATGTTGTTCACCGGCAGATTATGGCGAGCGCTATGCTGATCACCACTCTGCGACAGTTCTTTGGACTGATCGCGCGTCGTGATTGGTCCGTCCGAGTGTCACATTGCCGTTTGTTCGGCCAAGCGTAATCGAAAAAAGTCGGAACCGTGGCCTCATTTCCGAAGTTGCTTGCTGGAGCTCAAGCCGGTCCGAGCCAAGGGTCACCCAACCATGGCGGCCGAGGACACGCTCACGCCGATGGAGACCATCGAGGGCGCGCCCAAGCGCGAGTGCAAGCTGCAGCCGCCCAGTCTCAAGCGCGTGGTGCTCAACCCGCGCGCGTACCTGACGCCCTTCGTGCTCTTCATCATCTTTCACCACCTGCCCATGTTCCTGGCCTACGGACTCATCGACAAGCCGCCCGAGGGCTACGAGGGCTGCCACCGCCTCAAGGAGCTCTTCCGCTGGCTGCACGTGTCCTTCCTCTTCCACCTCGTGCTGGCCGCCATGATGTTGGCGGCCGTCGTGTTCACGCTCGTCACGCGCGTGTACCACGAGCGCCGACCGGAGGGCTGGCTCATTCTCTCCATCTTCCTGGGCTACTGGGCCAACCTGGGCTGGACCATCTACGGAGAAGCCTCCTTCCGCACGGACACGAGCGTGTGCGGCGACGTCAACTGGGAGCAGGTGCAGGACCGCGCCGACTCGATCGGCTACTTCCAGCACTTGGACTTTGTGTTCACGCTCAGCATCATCGGAGCTGGAGCCTGCACGTCCTACATGTGCGGCGTGCACAGCGGAGATGACGCTGGCGAGGCGGAGAAGCGCTGGCAGAAGCGCTGCATGTGCTGCTTCCACGCCTTCACTTGCCACAAGACGGTGGAGTACGAGGGCGACGACGACGTCTTCGAGACGTTGGGGCGCGTGCTGGGCAAATTCTTCGTCGTCAGGTACAAAACGAACCGCTACGAAGGTTTGAGCTTCACGGACCTCAAGTTCAGCTTGGACTTGGTGGCGAAAGTGCAGAAGAAAGAGCGCGAAGAGGAGGCCGAGCGCAGGGCGGAACTGGCGGCGCAGGGCAGCCCGACGGTGCAGCACTTTGCCCCCGAGGAGGAGGAGAAGCGACTCAGCGACTTGGCCTTCTACTGCAGGCTGGCTATTGGCATCTACGGCTGGCCCATTTACGTCTGGTACTCGCCGTGCTACTGGTTCCGCATCTTCGGGTGCTTCAAGAAACCCGTCGAGGACCAGGTGTTCGAGCACGACAACTTCGTGCACGGCAACCGGGCCAGCTTCGTCAACTACACGGGCGTGCAGGACTCGGAGCTTGTGTATCTGAACTGCTTCAACTTCGTGTTCCAGGCGCCGTACTGCATCGTCAAGGACAAGAAGCGCAGAGAGCTCATCATCAGCGTGCGTGGCAGTATGTCCTTCTACGACTTTGTGACGGACGGCTTGGCGCAGATCGTGCGCATGGAGCCCAGTGAGCTGCCGGACGACATTCCCTACTCTTTCGACACGCGGACGCACTACGGCATGCTCCGCACGGCCCGCCAGATCTTCAAGGACCTCCAGGAGGGCACTCGCAAGGCGGTCTTCTGGAACTTTGCGATGGCGAACTGCTCCGACGAGGGACTAACCGGTGACGACTGGAAGGTTGTCGTGTGCGGTCACTCGATGGGAGCTGGCGTGGGCTGCATCCTCGCCATGTTGCTGCGCAAGGTCTTCCCGAACACGAAGGCGTTTCTCTACGCGCCACCGCCACTCTTCGACCCGGAGACGGCGGCTTGGACCAAGACGTTTGCCACAACCGCAGTATACGGGGATGACATTGTTCCGCGACTGTCGATCGCCAACATGGCTACGCTGCGCGACGAGATGGCCGTTCACTACGATGCGGTGGCTACTGAGCCGCTGTACAAGGTGAAATATGGCGTCCACGGCAAGTTGAAAGACTTGAAGCAGGATCGGCAGCAGCCGGTGGCAGCAGCTGGACCTGAGCCGAGCCAGCGCGAAACGTTCGGGAGACTGCCGACGGTGTTGGAGAACTCGAACACCGAAACGACGGTGGGGGACTCGAGCTCCGGCTCGTTTGTCAACTCCAACTCGTTCGTCAACGGCACGCCCACGGACTTTGCGTCGTCGGGGCTCAACGTCGTCAATCGCCCCTCACGCGATCTGAGCGACGCCACCATGATCACATTGCCCCAGGAGGACTTCACGCAGGAGGTGGACGTGCCTGGCGAGATCGTCCACATCACGACCGTCAAGATGGCGCGCCGCTGCGGCTGCACCATGTTCTTGGGCGAGCAGAAGCTGCAGTACACGCTGCGTGACGCCAGCTACTTCCGTCGCATCTGGGTCACGCCGCGCTCCCTGCAGGACCACATGGTGCACCACTACGACCGCAAAATCCGCTACCTCGTGAGCGACTGCATGGACTTCGAGACGCCAGTGGCCGCCCACCGTTCGAGTGCAAGCGCAAGCGCCGGGGCCAGACCCTCGTGGGTCGACGACAGCGACGTCGACGTCGACGGCAAGGACAAGGACAAGACGCCCGGCACGCCTCAGACGGACTACAAGGAGATCGCCGCCGTCGTGTGAGCGAACGCCAGGAAAACAAACTACCTCCACACAAAACTAGAGGAGGACGGTAAAGTATTTAACGTGAATGAAGCGTACAACTTTCGACTTCAATCCGAAAGTGATTGAAGAGACCAGCAAAAGAGCTTTAGCGTTTTGATCTGGCGATTGCTAGAAGTGCGTCATTAGCAAAGAGATCAACAGTATACTTAAGTCATGGCGTCCGCCCTGCAAGCCATCCAGCTGGACGAGGCCTCCTACGTGGAGCTGCTGCGCAAGATCATCGGCGTGTCCGAGCAGGTGCAGAATGCCCCCAGCCTGGACCTCGTCCCGCAGGAGAACCTCGTGTCCGACATCGTGCTGGCCGAGCTGCATCGTGTCGTTGGAATGTAAGCGTGGCCCTGTATTGAAGTACATTTTGCCCGATGCGAACAGGAGCGGCAAACTGGAGCTCTCATTCAGGGAGCACTACCTCGAGGGCATCGCATGCTCGCTCGACTCCGTCGGCTACAAGTAAGTCTGCCGGTCTTGCATGGATTGGCAAGCGTGTGTTGTAGTAACACGCACATCGTACGCACTGTTGCTGCAGGTCGCTGTACTCCGCCATTGCCGACGTGCTGGGCGAGACCAAGCCGTTCTCCATAATGACGCTGACGGCTTTGGCAAGAGCTCTGTGTACCAAGGCGACAACGAGTACTGCCGGCTGAGCGACATGAAGAACGGGATCAAGATCCTCGCGCGCATTGTCGCCAACGTCGAGGCCGCCACCTCCGCTTAGGTCGGTGCTGTCCCAAGAGACGAAGCTGCAGTCACACTGGGCGACTTTGAACAGGCAAATACCGCGAAATCCCTGGCTTGCTTGGCGTCGGTGGCGTCGAGGCTTTGCCCCGCCGTCGCTGTGGATACTCAAATGCTAGAGCCATCCGGTGAATGGCTTCTTCCGTGGCAACGACCGCTTCCCGCTGCGATGCATTTCGATACGTCAGTAAACTCCTTCCGATTTCTCTGCGCAATTATTCCAAGTTTTTTTTGCTGTCACGCACCATTTCATCAACCTGAGTCGCCACGTTCTGGTAGTTTGCCTCCATGTAGTTGCACTTGGCTTGTGTCGATCGAAGCTCTTGCTCCAGTACCTCCACTTTCAGGCCCCTATCCTTCGCATTTTAGCGGCAGTAGGGTTTACCAGTGGTGGAGGGGTGCTAATAGCCATGTTTTCATCGTCCAGATCAATGAAGTAGTACGGCACCACATCGCCGAAACAGCCGACAGTATACATGATCGCGGGCAAATTTGCCTCCGAAGGATCCATGAGGATGGAGGCGTATTCAGGCGACGGAGGTACACTGAAAGCGTTTGCAGTGCCGTCTTGAATCTTCACGAGGTCGACGCAATATGGAGAGTCTGTAGCTACCAAAACTCCCCACCCTTCTAACGTTATAAGCTCGTCCACCCACGGCCAAAAGAATGAGATGTTAGTCCCGTCGATGAAAACCGAGTTTAGTGTTGGCGACAGGTTCGTCACATTCCAAGGCAGTTCTTGAATATTCAGCAAGCCGAGTCCGAGAGTCCTCAGTGTTGGGATCGCGAAAATCAATATCCGTGATTTGGTTGCCAGAAAGTGCCAAATACTTCGGCTCTAGCCGTAAAAGAACCGGGGGAACAAACGCTAACTGGTTGTACTCGATCTGGATAAGAGCGTGTTGGTGCCACTTGATGTCGAGATCATCGGGTACAGCGTGCAGGTTTGTGACACAGAACTCAATGTCGTTCAGATTTTGGGGGAAGTCGATCGATTGAAATCCTATGGGCAGCACACCGTCAATCATGTTGACACGGGCGAGATAAAGCGACATAATGTCTGGGTAATTTGTGTTGGAGAGGGCAGCAGATTCTCCCCAGTCGGCGATAGTCGAGTTGTACACTTTGATGCCGTGCAGTCCGTGGAACTCGCTAATGGAGTCTGGTACTTGGAGACTCGGACAGTGTCGGATCAGTAGCTGAACAACGGTGGAACTATCAAACTCGCCCCACTTCACTTCCACTTCGTCTTTCTTGCCCGAAATCGCCAACGTATAGCAGTCAAGACCAACCAGGTAGCAAGCGGGCCGTGAAGCTCCCCATGGTCTTACTTGCATTAAGCATTGTGGCAGCGTTGGTTGCATGGAGGCATGGATGTGCAACCCAAGAATCAGAAGACCCCATACCCCGAACAGGAGATGAGCTAGACGCAGCAATGCTCGCCCAGTACGCGTGCGTAAATTTGTAGCTCGGTAGCTGTTGATTTTAGCGAGAAATTTTCGGTTCGAAGAACGCGATAGGGTAGACATTTCAGGGAGTGTAGGTACAGGGGAGATTTATCCACAAGGTTGCGCTGTATGACATTGGCATGTGACGCATTGATACGATTTCTTCTCGGCGGTAAGCGTTGAAGCAACTCTTTTACATTTGTTGTAGTCATCACCAGCCCAAGCGCGAACAAAGCTCGACTTGCCAAATCCGACCACGAGACCACAACGACCATCCGAAACTCGTTAAGAGCCCGCGCGGCCCACTCGTCATTGCGCTATAGGGAATCATCAAACCCAAACGATTGCTGGTCGTAGTCTTTTGCGTAACTTAACAAAACAATAAGCTCCACCCCCATACAGGTCATTAAGTCCAATATACAGTCCAACGTGATGCACACAAGCCGCCTGCGTGCCTCATCAGCTCTGAAAAATAGGGAGTGAACCACCACGGACGACCAGCAGTTGACCACCAGCAAGACCGATTCAGTAACATTCGTGGCAATAACATGCTCATACGGTACGCCTGTAGAGTCTGTAGTGCCGTCTCAATGACTTCACGAACTATAAGCACAGCATGGAAGTGGTCTCCGTTCACGCCACAAATGCCACGTCGGTCCGAAATCGTGGAGTAGACTTTTGTGAAGCTCTGAAGAAGCATCGAACTAGTGCGGGAGGTCTCCACTTTGTCGCGCTTGGTCTCAGCATTACACGACGACCAAGGCGTAAAAGCCAGCGAGCGTTGCCAAAGTGACCCGCCCAGCATCAAGAAGATACACATTGCGTGCAGAGCTGACATTGTGGCGTGAGTGATAGCGATGGCGCGATGGTATAGCGGTGGCATGCCGATCTGGAACGATTCCAAATAATTATTGAGGTAGGTGTCCTGGAGCTTGAAGTAGCAGTAGGCATAGAGCGCTGTGTAGACTCCGGTGACGACATGGACGACGAGAATGATGACTCACCAGACCGCGAAATTCCAGTAGGAGAGTTTAACGACCTCCGACGGAGTTATCATAGCAAGTTGGAAGACCGGGCAAGAGGGGCGTAGAATTCGTCTGCCTATTCTTGCGAATTTCCAGTACAAGTACTAGAGTAGCAACGACTTGCTCAAGATAGCAAATATTGAGGCAGTTTTGTATTGCTCGAATTAAACTTTTCCCCAGCCGACCAATGAGGGCGAAGTACTGCTAAGCCGACCTTTTAGCATCTATGTTGTCTTCGTGGGCAAGATGATAAAACATTTCTCCACCAGAGGGAAGCTCTGGTTCGACGTTGCATCGACAATCGATGGGGTGCGGATTATCTTCACGGAGAAAAAAAATCCGCTTGCTGCTGCCGCCCAAAAAGCATCGTTTTCTTGGCAGATACTAGTAGTGAAAAGCACCCTCGACCAATCAGATCACTGTAAAAAAAACTCGACTCAGTATAAAGCGGAGGGTGCACGACACAGGTAACGTCCATGTAATGCTCGCTTGGCGATAATGTACTCGCGCGAAAAGATGCCTCCAAACATAGCGTCAATGCGTAGCGTCAATGCGGCAACACAGAAAATCAGCGTGTCAGTCGATTGTAGAAGCCTGCAACATCAGGCTGCATGTTGCCAGAATGTTGCCAAATGCAAACAAACAAAGAAACCCTCCTGGGCCGCCTAACGACAGTTCTTCGAACTGCGAACAAAGGTGGGATTTCAATGTATTTCTAAATGGTTGAGGACTAGGCCTCAACCATCCAGCTCGTGAGCTCCTCGTTTGCACCAATTTCGCTTCGCTCAGGGCGGGCAAGACGTCGGTAAATAGATATCACCTCTCTGTAAGGTCAACTACTCCGGCCCACGCGCCGACCATTGCAGACCTTCGCTTCGCTTCGGTTGCAAACGGTCTCTCTGAGGACACTTGAGACTTGTATTGACCCCCACCCCCAGGTGGTTGTTTCTAAACAATGTTATGCACAGACACATTGGTTTCCCACCTTTTAGACATTGAAAGTTATCTCATCCCGGCTTTCAGTGTTCTTTTGTGTTGCTGAAGCCATTCGAGTGGACTCGATATGTACACCATTCTCATGAAAAGGCTGATGCATTTGAAACCCGAAGACTCGAATGGAAGTTTGCCTGCCTGTCATGTCCTTCAACTCTACCTATAATTTGCAGTGCCGCCGATGCGTTCCTTCCGTGCTGTAGCTTTGGAGATCACCGACTCCGCTACCGTGAGGTTGCTCATGACGGAGCTGACATCGGACGGAGTGCCTTTCCGTCGTGTGGCAACACTTCGAACGCTCCGAGTGCTGGCAGTGGACGAGAGTGCTGCTGAGCCCTTGTACACGTCGCGTTTGGCTTGCTTCTTCGTGGGATCCACGGGTTTCGGGGGTAGCGGAGTGCCTTCGATGTGATCCGGGAACTCGTCCGCGTAGTCGACTAGGCCGCCAGTGAGCACGTAAATGTTGTCGAACCCTCGCTGCACCAGCGTGTGGGCCGTTTGAGCCGCCGTCTTGTCGTCCAGATCGTAGAGAATGACGAGCTTGGCCTCCTGGTTCTTGAACTGGTGCATCTCCGGTAGCAGCACGTCTCGATTCAGAAACGTTGCGGGGTAGTTCTTGGCTCGGTGGATGCGGTTGGCAGCAAACTCCTCCTTGGTGCGCGTGTCCAGCACCAGGTAGGGCGGATCGTAGTCTTCCTTCTCCTCCGCTTCGTAGCTCACGATGCGAGGGCCGCAGCTTTCTTGGTTGTCTTCGCCAACTGGCACGCGGTCCATCGAGAACTCTCCGTCGGCACCTTTGACCATCCGCGCGACCATTTCCGGTTGACTGGCGCTTCCAGTGTCTTCGTACTCGCCGAAAAGATCAGCAAGACAGCGGCACGTGATGCGGCGGAAGGTCTCGTCTCGACGCTTCAAGAACTCCTTGTGGGCTGTACGGGAGCAGAATTTCACGGTTAGATTACGCAAAAACTCAAACTAAAGCACGTGGTTTACTGGAACGTACAGATCAGCCGAACTTTGTTCACCGTCGAGCCCGAGTCGATCTTGCTCTGCGTGTTCTTGTATCTCGGGTTCTGCGGAATCCGCTTCTCCGTGATCTACAATATCAAGACGGGATATGACAATTGAGATATCGGACGCACAGACATACACCAGGGGGTAATGAACTACGTACGCTGAGGGGGGCTTTGGCTTTGGCGCGGTGCATCTTGTCTCGGCGAAGCGTCGGGTGGAAGTACCAAGAAGGAGAATGAATGACATAGGCTATTTACGAAGAGTACTACGACCCGTCGTTATTTACTCCGCCATGAGATGAGGAGCTTCCACGGTCCCATTTTGGCTCGAACTGTGAATCACCGATGCAAAATATCCCGAGACATGCCCAATGCACAGCACCGACCCAGGTTAATGGCCAATGGTTTGACACTTAAATCAAATGGTCAACAAATCGCACGGAACAGCTCTGGATTTTACTTTGACCTGACGAGATAATGACACGCAAAACCGTAGTTGTGAGCAATTTAATTAATTCAAACGTGTGAATCGTGTGAGCTCGTGTGAGCCATTTGTCTAAGGAAAACGTAAGAAGGCAGAACGCAGAATGGCGCCGGTCCACCCGGGAGGGCGTTGCATGTTGGTCGAATGCGGATAAAAGCTTAAATGTTGCGCGACCGAATCGTTTCTCGCAGGAAACATAGGATGTCAAGCCGGTATCATAACCTACAGGTTTTTCGTCTTTTTCTTTTGTGGAAGGGTCAACATTGCCTTACAGAATTCATCTCTGTAAGGCAATGTTGTATTGAGAGTTCCTGTGGTAGTTTCCAGAAAACGATGCCACCGAATTCGGCGGGGTACGAACTATGTTCTGATTCTGACCCTGTTGCAAACCGTGGATGGACTCTGGATTAGCATGTTATTTCTAAAACGCAGTATTATGCTACGAGATTGCGTGCATGATGCATTCGACTTCATGCCCAATGCACAGCACCTACACAATGACCAATGGTTTATCACTTAGTCATGAGAATGCATCATTCGTACGTAAATCAAATGGTCAATTACCTGTAGTTCAGACAATCGACTTCTTCTAAAATGGACAACTTCGTGCCTACTAAGTATTAGCCTTAGCCGTTATACTTGCGTTGGTAGCGGGGGTGGAGTGCTGATGGCACTCATGCTGTCTTCGATCGCGAGAGGGTAGAACAGTCCTGTGATGGTGGGGTCGCACAGAACACCGAGCCGGAGAACCGGTCGATTCGCCTCGGACGGGTCCATCAGAGTCTGCGAGTATTCCGGCAACAAGGGGACACTGAACGCAGTAGCCGTGCCGTTCTCAATCTTGGCGAGGTCGTCGCAGTACGGAGAAGGCGCAGCCATCCACGGATAGGACCTGGTCTGCATCCGCATCACGAGTGGGTCTGCCCATTCCCAGAAGAACGAGATCTGCGTGTGGCCGACGAAGACCCACGACAAGTCCGCCGACAGATTCGTCACGTTTCTCGGGAGCTCAACGAGCTTCGTGTTGCTGAGACTGAGGTAGATCATGCCCTGGACCTCGAACACCTCGGGAGGAACCTCTCGGAGGGGGTTCCCATCCAGCATCAAGTAGTAAGGCTCGAGTCGAGCCAACGCTGGAGGCACGACGGTGAGCTGGCTGTACTCCAGTTGGATGATGGAGTACAGAGGCCACTTGGTGTCCAGGTCGTCCGGAAGCGTCCGCAGGTTCGTCACGCAGAACTCAAAGTCGTACAAAGTTGGGGGGAAGTCGGTCGACTGGAACCCCGCAGGCAGCAGACCATCCGTCATGTTGACTCGGACGATCAGCAACGAGGCCATCTCCGGATGATTCGTTTTCGTAATAGCCGCGGACTCGCCCCATTCCAGGATGGTCGTGTTGTAGATCTTGATATTGCGAAGTC
>JAIKVD010001329.1:0-11462 GCA_024679075.1 Phytophthora uliginosa | reverse complement strand
AGAGCGCGCGAACCGCGAGGCGGCCGAGCTGCGCCTGATGCAGAGCGTGCGAGAGCCGCTGGACGAAGTGCTCCGCGCGATAAAGAAGCAGCGCCGCAGCTCCATCGCGAGCACTCGGAGCGCCGACAGCTCGAGCAGTCGATCGCGCAGCGCGTCCCCTATTGCGTAGGGGTCTGCTCTGCTGTACCGCAGCATTCCGGTCGATGCCAGGCCAGATTTTGCTGCTGTGAGTCAAGTTTCACGAAAGGCGCCGAAAATGCCGAAAACTCCTCCTTAGGCGACAGTGAAATACGGGAACGCTTTCTTTCGCCGCGCAGCAAATTACTTTGTATTCATGTGCATTCGGTGGTTTCTTAGCTGAAAAAAAATGAACTTGCAGTCGAATTGAAGCCACACGAGAAAACAATCAACGCAGGTTGATCCAGCTTCGGTCGTGAACGAGCTCAGATCTTGCAAGTGGGGTTTGCCGCTTTGTAGTGGCGTTCAACGAGTCCGTAGATGTCGTCGAATGCCTGGAAAAGAGCGCGCTGGAACTCTGGTGCTTTGACGCGAGGAAGTGATGGCCCTGGGAGCTGCTTGTCACGGTCGCTTGGGTCGAACGATGTGATCATGAAGGCGAGAAACTCGTTTTCGCAGCCGTAGCAAATCCCGATGCCGTGGGGCAGCATCGGCACGAATCCGCCCCAGAGCCAAGGGTACCCGGACACGTTGCTCGTCCTCCACTCTTCGCGTAGCTCGGATCTGTGAACAGCGCCGGTGGAGATCCCGTCTTCTGCATGGCTGCGATCTGCAGCCCGAGCAAATGGCGGTCAATGCCGTTGCCAGATAATGCCTCGAGCGAAATCTCTTTATGGCGAGCCATTGCGCGCTTGAGCTTGTCTACAACCTCTGCTTCACCCGCACCCGGCTGATCATGCACCTGAAGCCACGCGAGTAGCTGTGTTGTCACCGTGCGAATGGTTTCCGTGCGTCCTTCGAGGAACATGCGCGTGTGGCCACTCTCGTACGTCGGCACTACGCGACCAAATAGTCTGTAGACTGCAAGCTGAATGCCCATTTGGACGAAGGTGTCAGGAAACAGCTTCACTGCACGCAGTTTGGTCTTGCCAAGGGCCTTGTTCCTCACTACCACCATGCGCAATGTGCCTCCGTTGCGTTCGAAGTCAGCCAACGCCGTTGGGATCGTGGTCGACACTATTTCCTGAGGTAAGCGCCAGCGCAGCGGTTCGGGTGGAGGCAAGAACTCCAGTGAATGGTGGCGACTCTCGATGAACGTCTCGTAGCCGCCGTTGCGGTTCAAATAGCGCTCTCCTAGCCAGCGAAACATTGACTGCAGCACGGTAGCGTCTGCATTCGCGTGCTCCATGTTGGCCCCCACCATCCCGTTGGCAAATACCATGTACTGGAAGCTCTTGTCAAATCAGCGATTGCCAGCGTTAGAAGCCGCGCATTGTCGTGCCAGCTCCGACGGTGTATCGGGCGACGCCGACTCCAGGCATAGCGCAAAAAGACTCGTCTCGATCAGGTCAAGGCTGCGCTCGTTCAACTGATCGAACTCCACTAGAGACTGACGTGCCTCCGCCCACTTGTCACGCCTCATAGCCGTCAATGCCCCCACGAACTGCGGTAAGTCGTCATCTGGAAGCGAGTTTAAGTACGCCGAGTGCCGCAGAATGTGCAAAAGCTGCACCTCCAAGTCCCCAATGGTCAATAGCTCGTCCTCGGCATCGTACACACGCAGTACGAACACTCGGCCTTCGCAGAACACGGTGATGTGTCGAATGGTAGCAGGGTCCACGCGCTTGAATCGGTCGGTCGACTTGTCCGGAATACGACAAGTGGAGAATAGCCGACGGAACATGTTTATGCACAGAACGCGGCCTCCCATCGTCTCCGGCGGCACCAGTTCGCGCTTGAGTCTCTCCAGATACTCGCACGTGTAGCGGACAGTCTCGGCAGCTCGTCTGGCCTGTGATACAGGCCGTTCAAAGTCTTGAAAAGAGCCGAAACCCGTCACCATGTTCACGAACAAAGCGTTGGGCGTCGGATCGCTCAGGTACGCCACTTGCTCCCACCATTCTGCCAGCTACAAGTCGAACAAACATCTTCAGCATACAATTCAACGCTGTGGTGCCTGAGATCCTTCCTTACCCAGTTATCGCGCTCTTGAGCACGACGCACGAGCTCCGTCTGCAGAGCTTCGCCTCGACCTCCAGGCTCCACGAATTCCTGCACGAGCTGCTTGGTTCTCTCCAGCTCCTCCTGTTGCCCACAATTCGAGCGTGTGAGTAAAATTTCGCTCAGCACATTGGCGAGCATAGCGATTCTGGAGACCTTGGTGACGAGCGGCTCTAGCGAGCGCAGATACTTGTCCAGCGTAGCGCGTAGTGGAGGCACAGGAAGATGCGGTAGCAATGCCTGCAGCGCGTAACTACCAGGTAGAACACATAGGCGGTGAAGACTACATGTAGTAGCGGCCTAGATAAACTACGACGATGTTCGTGGTGGGGTGGGGCATACGTGGAGGAGCTTCGGGTTGAGCGGGGTGCCATAGTGATCTTTGAGTGTCTCTTGGTCGACCAAAGCAAGAATGGCTACATGTACATCAATCAAATGGTCAATGAATAGCATACCATTACGCCTCAATGCCCGATGCAAAGCCACCTTGAATTTTGCTAGATCTCTGCTGGTGCAGTGAGCACAAAGCCTCCGTTCCTTTGGCGTCTTTTGACCGCCACCATGGCCAGCGCCCACAGAATCACGGCCCAGAGCATCCAGAGCACCGACAGCAGCATGAAGTTCTTGAGTCCGTTTTGGTCCTCACTGCACAGCGGATTGAGCACCGCGTCGCCATCGTCCTCCACCGTGCCGCAGTTGGGAGCCCACTTGTCTCTCACGACGCCCATGGCAATTGGCGCTGGTACATCTCCAAGCACGTGGATGAGCACTGCGTTGGCCGAGATGGCCATCGACCGACGCGAGGACGGGAACAGCTCGAGCACAGCCACCATCTCGGGCCCCCACAGCGCGCACATGCAGAAGAGGGCGATGGTGAAGCACGTGAGGAAGGCGCCCTTGCTGTCGGAAATGAAGCACATGACGAGCGCGAACACCTCGGCGATGGTCACGTACAAGAAGAGCGAAGAGACCGCTACAAAGCACCTTTTTCCAGGCACAGTCGTGTGCTTCGTGTGTCGATCGAGCACGTAGCCGCCCAGCGGTGTGCCGATGAGACTGGTGACAGCCACAATGCCACCGAAGATCAGCGACGCCGACGTCTCATCCGAGAACAACCCGAGGCCAATGAACACGTCGGGTCCGAACGCGTTGAACACTCCGAGCGTGAACGTGTACGCTCCATGAGCCAGCACCACCAACAAGAACGGGATGTCCGAGAGGATCTCCCACCACGTCTGGACGAAGGACTTGGACTCGTTGAACTCCTCGGGCGACAACATCTCGGCGCCGAATTTCTCGGCCAACTCGCCGGGCGACGCGTTCCTCTCGATGGTGTCGTGAGACTCTCGCGACAGCGACATGACCTCGCTGGCGAACTCGTTCGTCGACACGAGAGGCTTCCGCAGCGCGGCGTCGTCTGTCGGCGGCACGACGTTGAGCTCCTCGGGCACGCAGAACACGCAGCAGCACACCAGACACGCCATCAAGATGGCTTCAAAGTAGAACGCCCCCGCCCACGTCAAGGCCGACTCGGCGAACAGCGAACCGTAGACGAAGCCGATAGCGGTGCCCACAATGACTGACGCCAAGTAGATCCCCACGTAGAACGAACGCCGAGCGAGTGGTGCGTGGCGGTCAATGAACGGGGGCGCCACACACTGGAACGAGGCCTCCCCAACGCCGCTCAGTACGCGGCCGACGATTAGCAGCGCGTAGCTCTTGACGTGCTCCGATACGCCGCAGATGACGATGGCCACGATCCAGATGCTCGTCCCCAATGCAATGAGGCGGAACGGCCGATGCGTCAGCGCCAAGTACCCGAAGACGATGGACAGCACCGAGTGGCCGACGATGAAGGCCGACGACAGCAGGCCGAAGTACACGGACTGGTCCGTGACGGCCACGCCCAGCGACGAGGTGATGAAGTGGCGGAAGCTCTGCGGGGCCCCTGGGATGATGCCCCGGTCGATGTAGTTGAGCAGGTTCACGAGACACAGCAGGACGATGAGCCCCTGCGACTGGATCTTGCAGGCCGCCATGGGGCCACCACGCGCGCAGATCGAAGAGTGCTAGGAAGTGAGAGAAGACCCGGCGTGCCGGCGGTAGCAGGAAGAGGAGCGTGGTACAGCTCAGTTGAAGCTCTCTCGACGTATTAGTCCGGCGTCTCTGATCTGTCCGCGTTCAACATGCACTTGGCCAGCGGAGACCTCAACGTGAAGGACATGGATATCGTACGTGTTTGCTGGCTGGGTGATGCCTATCTAATAGTCTGCGGGCGTGGTGAGCACGAAGCCGCCGTGCATCTGTCTCCTCTTGATGGCGACTGCGGCCAGCGCCCAGAGCAGCACCGCCCACAGCATCCACAGCGTCGAGAGCAGCATGAAGCTCTTGAGTCCTCCCTGGTCCTCGCTGCACAGCGGGTTAAGATCAGCGTCACCGTCGGAGCCCTCGACGGACCCGCAGTTGGGCGCCCAGGCGTCCCACACGACGCCCATGACGGTCGGCGCCGGCACGTCGCCGAAGATGTGGATGATCACGGCGTTGGCCGAGATGGCCAGCGAGCGGCGCGACTCCGGGAACAGCTCGAGGATGGCCACCATTTGGGGCCCCCAGAGCGCGCACATGCAGAAGAGTCCGACGGTGAAGCACAGCAGGAAGGCGGCCTTGGCTCCTCCGAGGAAGCACATGATGAGGATGAACACCTCGGCCAGCGTCACGTACACGAAGCTGGACGTCATGGCCACGAAACACCGTTTACCGGGCACATCCGTATCCTTCGTCTGTCGGTCGATGAGGTAGCCGCCTAGAGGCGTGCCCAGCAGGCCACCCACGGCCACGATGATGCCGAAGACCAGCGAGGCGGAGGTCTCGTCGCCGAACAGGCCCAACCCGACGAAGAGGTTGGGGCCGTACGTGTTGAAGACACCGAGCGTGAACGTGTACGCGCAGTTGCCCAGCACGAAGAGGAAGAACGGGGGGTTGGAGAGCACGCCCCACCATGCGCGGAAGAACGGCTCCTTCCTCACCCCCAGCTCTGGAGACGCCGGCGACATTATCAATTGCTCCACTCCGCTTGTAGTACTTGAGAGCTCCGGGATCGAGACAAGCGACTTCCTCAATGCAACGTCGTCCTGCGAGGGCACCGCGTTGAGTTCATCCGGGACGCAGAACAAGCAGCAGCACACCAGGAAGACCATCAACACTGCTTCGAGGTAGTATCCGCCAGCCCACGTGAGCGACGAGTCTGCGAACGCTGAGCCGTAGACGAAGCCGATGGCTTCCCCCACGAACACCGAGGCCAGGTACACGCCGACGTAAAGCGATGCTCGTTCAGGTGGAGCATGGCGATCGATAAACGGGGGCGCCACGCACTGGAACGAGGCTTCACCTGCTCCGCTCAGCACGCGGCCGACGATCAGCAGCGCGTAGCTGTTGACGTGCTCCGATACGCCGCAGATGACGATGGCCACGATCCAGATGCTCGTCCCCAATGCAATGAGGCGGAACGGCCGATGCGTCAGCGCCAAGTACCCGAAGACGATGGACAACACCGAGTGGCCGATGATGAAGGCCGACGACAGCAGGCCGAAGTACACGGATTGGTCCGTGACGGCCACGCCCAGCGACGAGGTGATGAAGTGGCGGAAGCTCTGCGGAGCGCCCGGGATGATGCCTCTGTCCAAGTAGTTGAGCATGTTGATGAGGCACACCAACACGATGAGGCCCTGCGACTGGAACTGAAAAGTCTTCATGCTGCGCCTCCCACGCTGTCTATCGCGTAATGAGCAACGCCGGACTCTGCTACCGGTAGTCTCACAGACAGCACCACATAGGCACCTCGTCTCCGTGCGTCTCCGTGTAGCCATTTCCACTGAGCCGGTCGCTCAACGGAGATCGAGAGCCAATGGAGGTCTGCCACGGCACGAAGCAGACTGCTGATAACGCTTCCATGATGAGGCTATAGAAATGCGGTTTGACTCGTACATCTGAGTGTTTTGTACGCTTACGTTATAACGTTGGTGTTTTGTAGTACGGTATCCCTGCTCGTATTAGTAGCCGACGCCTGCGTACGCTTCGAGCTGCTCGAGCACGGATTGGTAGACCTTGTCGTTGGCGTTGACGGCCCAGGTGAAGTCCATGTGGCTGAAGTCGCTGATTGTCTCGTCGTAGATGACTGTGGACAATGGCAGTGCGCTTCGGAGCTGGTCAATGTCAACGGAGGTGGCCAGGATGTCGTTTTCACCTCGGAAGAGCCCAGTGCGCGGGTACTTGACGTTGGCGACGGAGAAGGCCGGAGGGGCGAAGGTTCCGTACTTGGCCTTGTTCTTGCAGATGTGCTTGGAGCACAGCTTGAGTCCGAGCAGCCGGAGACAACTGCAGCCGTAGTTGTAGGCCGAGAAAGTATCTTTGCGGATACTTTGCGCGTAGTGCGCCATGTTCTTGACGGAGGTCCCCGCCGGCATCTCCGAGAGGTACACGGCCACGCGTGACGAGTTCCAGTTTTCGGAGTCGCCCGACACCAGAGCAAGAGCCGTCTCACACAGCTGAGGGTCCAGCGTGCACGCCGAAGCGCCGATGATCTCCTGCAGCACCTCGTTCTGCGAAAGGAACTCGACCTGCCCCAAGACGTCGAAGATCTTGTCCAAGTAAATCTTGGCCACGAACTTGAGCGTCTTGGCTTTGGTGTGGCTCAACCAGGCAACAGGTGCCAGCGCCGCGAAGTACGACACGGACTGAGCAAGTGTATGGTTCTCGGAGAAGGCCACGAACGCTTGCGTCGTGCCTTCCGAGTGGCCCACAAGCGCGACCGTGTCTCGACCCGAGACCTCCAGTGCATGGTTGAGCATGGCCGGGAGGTCGAACCTGCCCATGTCTTCCCAGCTAAAGTCCCAGAACGCGTCGTCCTCGGTCGTGTACTTGACGTGGTGGTCGGAGTACGTGTTGCCGCGGTTGTTCCCGAGCCACACGTCGTAGCCGGCGTCTGCGAGCACGAATGCGAAGCTTTGGTTCCGGAAGTTGCAGACCCACGAGAAGCTGCTGTCGAGCAGGCCGTGCATCAGCAAAATGGCTGTTTTGTTGTCGGCGGCAGACTCGCCCGATTGGGTCTCCGCGTACGACTTGGGGAGGCGGTGCAGTGTGAGGATATACCCGTCGGCCGTGGTCACGTTGTGCGTTTCCACCGCGTAGCCGCGCGCTTGGATGAGCTCGACGGTGGACTTGCCGACATCCGGGTCCAGCTCCACTTCCTCGACTTCTGTGGCTTGGTCGAGCGAGTGTACGGTGGTGGTCGTTGCGAGAAGCACAGCACCGAGGAGCAGGATGAGAGGGGTACGCAGCGAGAAGCTCTGCGTCATGGTGCCGTAGCGAACACTGAGTGCTGCTGGGGGAGACTGGGATGGCTTGGTGCTCGGAGCTGTGGAAATCGCAGACAGGAGCGCGGTCTCAAAAGCATCGTCGTTGGACCGCTGCAGGCAGATGTTTGATCAGCGGCCATGATCTGCACAGCGTGACTGTCAGTCACTCGTTGCCGTTCATGTGAGAGAGAGCATGTGAGTTCCACTGGCAGTCACCAACGTGTGGACTCAATGCAGAGAGGTTGCACCGAAAGTCGCGACTACCCCGAGTCGAAGTGACTTTTTCTCAGAGGTATGACTGTCACTGACCAACTGACAGTCTGTCAGGCGCGCGAGTTTAAGCACCGGATCGGTGAGCTGGTGCTGCAGTGTGCTTGATGCTTTTTCGATCCAGGGACAGACTGCGTGTACATTCGAATCTGCGAGACTCGGATCTGGTCTCAGCAATACAAGATGAGTCCACCTACCGGTGTTTTTGCTGCTCGTCAATACTCGGATCGTAGGCAGGAGCGAGAACGAGCAGGAGTGGCAGATGCAGCATCGAATTGGTACGAGATCCTTCCTCAGATGTCTATCGAGGTGGATGCGCTCGTCCCCCTATCGGAATCTAGGTATTTACCTGTCGAGCGTCCACGCTTGTCATCCTGCGGGGACTTGTTCGCGGTGACGGTGCGATACACGCCGAGGGCCAACACACAGCTATTGACAACGAAGCAAACGCTGCCGAGGACGTAGGACGTGATGGCCGTGTTCATGTAGTGTGTGCCATCGTCCGCGCGGTTGATGTACTCGGGCAGGTAGAACCAGCTACCGATGATGAAGAACACGGAGCCGACGAGTGTACTGAGCGTTGCCACCGCCCCCCCAGCAGAACATGTTCGTGATCCTGAAGCCTGAAACGCGCGGGTCCTCGTGGGTCGTGCAGATGAAGAGAATCTCGACAATGGCGCCGATGCAAAACAGGATGCACCCGTTGATGAACGCCCACCCGAGCTCAGGGGATTTCGGATACCAGGACGGGAGGAAGTAGAGCGCGCCGAGGACGAAGGTCGATGCTGCCATGTAATTGCACAGCGCGGTGAATGCGCGGAGGACTTGGCGCAGTTGCGTGCCGTGGTTGTAGCGGATGCTCTGGATGAAGTCGAGGTTGGCACCTGCAAAGAAGTAGAGACACCCGATCACGAAGCCCCAACTGGCAAACAGGACAGCGTCGCCATTCCACTTGGCCGAGTACTCTGGGTAGAAGTAGATGGAGCCGAACAGGAACAGCAGCGATCCGAAGAAATAGGCCACGGCGCGCGACAGCTCGAGCCACTTTTCCCACGTCTCGAGCTGGTGATTTCCTGGCAGCATCGGATCTCCTCTCAAGGATATCAGATAGCGCTCATTTACGCCTCCGTACATGTGCAATATTCGTCAGAAAAGTATCATGAAATATACGCCCGCTACATGTACTGCATTGCACTAGCGGACACCGAGCTCTTGTCCACCTCCAGCTGGCAACCGTTGCCCGGCTTGCCAGCAAATTCAAGATTTGCGTGCGTTCCGTTTGAGACAACACTCACTCCCCACCCAGGTACTCAACCGCGCGTAGTCAACAGATTGACGTGAACTCCCTCAGCATGCCACCTACAAGTCCCGCGTCCATCTTCCGACCTTTGGTCAGCACGCAGGTCAGGTCGTGTTTCTTGGCCTCAACGCTGCATCCTACGGCGTGTTTTACTTGACCTCGCGTGTCTGCGGAGCTCTGCTCGACAAACACGGCTTTATCCCCAAAGTCTCCCTCCAACAATCCCGTCTGGTCCTCTCGCGTGTCAAGCTCCCTACTGTCCCAGCCTAGTAAGCGTTCATTGCTGAATTTCCAGTCTGACGATCGCACCACCGCCCCAATGCCAGGAATCACCCCGCGGAATTCGCACTACTCGCTGCAGATAACCCCTCGACTGCCTGCTACCAGAGAGCCACCAGCTCGCGCCGTGGGAAAAATGGCTCGAGGTCTCCCGCGTGTTGGCGTACTTGGTGGGCTCGGTGCTCTTCCTGCTGGGCTCCATCTACTTCTTGCCCAAGTACTCGGTCGTGTGGAACGGCAAGGGCGGGCTCTTCGGCAGCTGGGAATTCGTGATCGGCTGCGTGCTCTTCTGGATCGGCGCCAACCTCGACTTCATCCAGACTATCCGGTGCAACCACCGCACGCCGCTCCGCCAAGTGCTGCGCGCGTTCACCGCCTTGTTCAACTACATGGCCACGTCGATTTTCATCCTCGGCGGTCTCTACTTCCTCCCTTCATGGTACATCAAGGCGCCTGAGCTCGGGTGCTGGGCGTTCATCATCGGATGTGTCCTCTTCTGCATCGCCGACGTTGCAGACGTCGTCTTCGTCTGCATGACCCACGAGGACCCGCGCGACTCGGGCTTCCGGATCTCGAACGTTTTCTGCTGGGGGACGCTGTCGGCGCTCGGGACGTTCGTCGGCGCGCTGTGTTTTCTCGTCGGTAGCTGGTACTACATGCCCAACTTTATCAACCGCGTTGATATAGGCACGCACTACATGAACACGGCCATCACGTTCTACGTGTTCGGTAGTGTAAGCTTCATCATCAGCAGCACCGCGATGGGGCCTGACGTCTATCGGGCCATCACCGCAACCAGGAATGACAAGATCGAGAAGTAAATTAATAGAAAGTGTGTTGTATGAAGTCTGGTTTGCACAGGTGGGAGGGATTCTACAGTCGATGCGCGGTTTCGATCACTTGAAATTGCTCTGTTCGAAATCTGAGGTTTGAGAGTTTTTCTGAAGTATTATATATTTAGGCTGCTAAAAAAAACGAATTTGTCTAGAACTCGCACGTCATACATTTCTGGATTCGTCGTTGAGACCCTACCCAAGTCATCAACACCATGTGAAGCGATAGCCCGCGCAAAGTGGACTTCACAGTCACGATAACCCCCCACCACGAGCCTCAGATGCTACCGGAACGATTCGGGTCCAATACCCGCTTGGGTCGCAGCTTTCCATATGGAGTCATCCGGCAATCCAGTTTCCGGCAGCCTTTGGCAATTTCGGTGACTGCTTTTGACACAGGCCACTGGGCTGAGGCGCCCTTGGGCTTATTCAAGAGCCCCTCTCCAACTCTCTTCTCAAGCACACCACACTCCGGCCTGGCTCAAAGAGCAACCACCGATCTTGGCCGCCTCTGCCAGTGTCACTTTCTTGCCGGAGGCCTTGCCGTCGTGATAATATTTAGTCATTGCTTCCCCCTTGGTCATCGGTATCGTACGTGCGGTCGACTTGGGTCGCCTCGTAGGTCGGGCCGAGCCAGGCTGATGATCGGCGGCGGACGATTCCTCTGCACGCGGTGGTTGGTCAGTTAAGACCGCGTCCACGGAAGTGATGGGAGGGCATTGCGGAGGCGAACACGACGGTGACTCACACGAGCCACCGGCGGTGACGAGAGGGGAGACTAGCGCCGCCAGAAGAAATCTTCGGCAAGCCCTGGGACGGGCGCAGTGGCGCACCTTCCAGCAGTTCTTCGAGCGACGGTTCCCGGTATACGTATACTCCGCCGGGGTATGTATACACGTAAATTTCCGGGCGCTTTCGATACAAGCGCCTTTTCGAGCCGCGCACTGTATTTAGCGTCTTTCGAGCCGCGCAAAAGGCGCTTGTATCTGTTTCGACTCGAAAAGGCGCTTGTAAAATTTCCGGCCTATTTTTCGAGCGCTTTCGAGCCAAGCGCGGCTCGAAAGGCGCTTGGCTCGAAAAAGCTCGAAATAGGCCGGAAATTCCGACGTGTTTTCTACCCCAGAATAACGTTTTGGACAGCACCTAAAATAACGGGATAACGGCGTACCGTACGTACGGTACCCTTCTGCGAAACATTTGTAGTTACATCAGCTTCCTAAAAGACGAAAGATCGCCGCGATCCTCCAA
>JAIKVD010001328.1:0-11468 GCA_024679075.1 Phytophthora uliginosa | reverse complement strand
GTGTACCCATGTGCTGAGCGGTTGTAGCCACTTGGTTTCGGCTGCCAGCAAGACTTGAATCCTGCAGCCGATGGACCCCTGGCGTGTCAGCGCCCCACCCGGACTCGGGACACCATACTCCCGTGTTAGTTAGATACATGACCTCTATATTGTATCACCTGCTGCTTTGCGCTTGGGCTGCTCAGTAGCACTGCAGAGAATGATGTTGTCGCGCACCCCCCCCCTGACCGTAGGGCGGGTAGCTGCGGCATCTTTAGTGAGAGTTGGGCTAAACTAATAACAAGAAGCTAAGGACACAGATGAACTACCCCACAAGCGTAACAAATGAATGCAAACTTGGTAGGGAAAATGTACGACTGAATCAAACGAGAGAGCGGCGGCAGCGCGCACGCACCCTTGGGGCTATCAGATACGATGTTGACAAGCGACGCGGAGCGTCTTAGTCGAACACCACGCCAATTGCCCCCTCCCCCTGATTGGTAATGTGGGTGCCCTCTACTACCATGTCGAGAGAATGTTAAAGTGCCGCGGAGTAGCAGGAATTACCAGTATCTGGTGAAGTGGCGTGGCTACCCGGATAGTCAAAACTCGTGGGAGTCTGGTAGTCGCCTCGAGGAGGACTGAACCGATCTCGTGGACGCTTTTGAGCACTACCGCGGAGCTGGTCGGCGCTAATCGGGCCGAAAACACTCAAAGGCTCTATCGGCTGCGACTGCCAGAGCTTCTGGATCTTCTGATGATCTTTGCGAGGATGAGCTTCGGGGTGGCATCGGCGACGGTGCTGAGATGTAGCCGATTGTCGGACCGAAGAAGCTCTACACCTTCATTGAAACCAGCGTTGGCGATCACTGGAGGCTCCCGCTCGGCGGCAGGGATGGGGTCGGCGAATATCGTCCTTTCGCAGGGTCCCACGGGCGCGAGCAGTAACAGTACGAGGAGTTATGGGACTCCCCTGATGAAAACGTGTTGCTGCTCGGTGAGCTCTGGGCCGCTGGCAGCGCTGGGGCCCGGGACCTCTCCGTGCTCGCGATACGTGTTGGAATCCGACTCCTCGTAGTCGACATGATCGGACACGTCTTCCGGGGTTGTCGGATCAACCCTCTTGGCCGCCGAATTCGGCATGGTGTCTGAGGGCGGCGGCGAATTGGTGTCGTGGGCGCTAGGAGCCTTCTTCGCAGTCGAGGCTGTCGGCTCCAGGCTTGGCCGCGTCCGCAGCAGATCTCTCACCGGTCATCGGGGCTCCTGGAGCCTTCTCATCGTCGTCTTAGGAATCGGCCCCATCGCCTGCAACGAGCCCAAGATTTGGAGTGTCCCTGTCGGACTCGCTGTTACTCGGCTCCTGGTGGGGTCCCGGCAGCATCACCGCCTTATGCTTGCTCATCGCAACGGCTGAGACTCCAGTGCCCCGCTTGGGCTTTGTGCCTTGCTTCTCGGAAGCGGTCTTCTCCTTCTTCGTGATCGGCTTCTTCTTGCGCGAACCGCTCTTCTTTTGCGCGACGGCATCAACGCGTTGCGCCTTCTCTTCCTGGTCCGACGGCGGCTTGGTCATGATCTTGGATGTGTGCCCGGAAGGCCTCTCTGGTCTGGAGATGTGCTCTGCAGAGCGGGAATTGACGAATGAGACCAAGTCCTCGTCTTCGCTGATTTTCTCTCGGGGACAGGTGCATCCCGTTTGGGTGTGGGAGAGTGTAACGGGGCCAAGAATGGCGGTGGTCTTTTTCAAGGAAAAGGAAATCTAAGCTACGGTGCGTGTGACCCCCGTCCCACATACTGCCAGAACAACCCGAATTGTGCTCATGTTCGCGACTACGGAGTACGTCTCAAAGAAGCCAACACCGTATTTTTGCTTGATCCTGTGCGCAATCAACCATGCCTTGTACCGGATCACACGACCGTGCTCATCACGCTTCTTGGCGAACACCCACCGGCTGCCAATCGTACGCATGTCCGATTCACATGATATCAGCGTCCACGTCCCGTTCCGTTCATGCGAGAGCAATTCCGCGTCCATCGCATCCCACCAGGCTGCTGCTCATCACTAGTCATAGCCTGTGTATACGTTGCCGGTAGATCCGCTCCATCGACAATCCTTGCCACGTACGCCAATAGAGCGTTTAAGCTACAGTACCAAAACGAATTTCAGAACGAATAAAAACCTCGTTCCCATTTTTCGTTACGAGAATCCAAAAGGGAGTTTAAGCTGGATACAACGCAACGAATCAAATCAGCTCCGAATCTCCCCAATGACTGACAATGAGCCCATGTTGGAGGCGACCAAGGTTGAGCTACACCAAGAGGAGTTGCAACTACGCCGTGATGAGTTGGAGCAACAGAGACGGCAGTAGGAACTGCTGCGCGAGCAGACGCAGCAGCAGACCGATGCATTTTTAAAACTACCGGCTATAGTTATCAACAGAGTTGCTGTCGTTGTTTCATCCACCTATGGTGATGCAATTTGTAAGTACTACTGCCGTTTTGTATACGTCGCCACCGGAACGCCTCTCAACTATGACGCGTGATGAATAAATCGGTAGAGCACCATGCATGAGTCGTCGGCAACGTCGTCCGAACCCGGGGTAGAGACTCGTGGCTAGACTACCAGCGCGTGATATTATAGCGCACCCTGGGCGCCGACGCACAGTTACCATACAGCCGCTTCATGCACGAACCGTGTAGCATCTCCTTCGCCACACGGCGGTAGGCGAGGACGTCATCGTCGCTGTCGTTTAGGCTGACCGTAGATTTCACACTGGCTTCCCCTCTGATTCCGTTTCGTTGCAAAAAGCGGATACGAAAGTTATCGTCCCCAGGCAACACAACGAACGAGAATTTCTCAGACTTTCTCAGATATTACTCTGATTTCGTTTCGTTCCGATCTGCTTAAGCGCTCTAATACCGCCTCAGCAACGAGACCGTTCTCGTCAATCCTGGATCGCTTTGGAGACGACGATCCGTCACTTCCTTCCGTCTCATGGCCCTCGCCATCATCAGCACTATTCTCCAAGAGAAACCCTGATTCCTGATATCGCCTCCGCCATTCCAGCTCCGTGTGGAACACCAGTCGATCATTCCGGAACGCTTGAGGTGGAGGACGGTACGCCGTCAACTCCAATCCAGATGATACCGACCGTTCTGGAGGTGGCAACCGCAGTACCTCCTGCTCCGACTCAACCTCGTCCATCTCGACATCTTGAGCGGGCTTGTCAACTGCTTCCATCAGCTCATCCTCGACGGGTTGACTTTTCTCATCGACGGGAACGGCCGCTTCATCATCGTGCTTGGTCACTCGGATAACCGTTCCATTCTGCGGCGAGTGTGCATCATAGATTCCGCCCACACCGCGCTTGTCAAGCTTCACCGGCTCTGACACATTGACCTTGGACGAATCGAAGGCATAGACGTTGTACCCTTTGGCATTATCCGCATATCCGAGGAACATACATCTGAAACGATTGGGCTCGAGCTTCGTCTTCAATGTGAGCGTACTCTAAAGACCCGAACACACGCAAGTGTTCTATTTTAGGATTCACCTTATAGCCAACCTCGTATGGCGTCACATCCGACCGTTCTGTATTGGTGGAACGGTTGACCAGATACACTGTCGTGCTCATAGCTTTCGCCCACCATTCCATCGGCACGCCCTAGTAGCGTAGCAAACTGCGTGCCTTCTCCTCGATCGTCCGGTTCATACGTATCGCAACGCCATTCTGCTCCGGGCTGTAGGGAGCCGTTCTTTGATGCATGATACCCTTCTTATGACACAGCTCCGTGACCGTCTTGGTCACAAACTCCGTTCCGTTGTCCGAGCGCAAACACTTCAAGCGTTCTCTACACTGGTTTTCATAGAACGCCTTGAACTCCTTCAGCTTGTTGGCCACTTCACTCTTGTTCTTCATGAAATACGCCGCGACATACCTCGAATAGTCGTCTACAAACGTAAACACATACTTCGCGCCACCTTTGGAAACCGTTCTTATTGGCCTTATTACATCCGTGTGGACTAGCTCCAACACACACGATGTATTGGTCAACGACCGTGACGGGAACGATATCACAGTCTGCTTTCCTTCATGCATCCGCCGCACAAAGTCTTGATGTTACGCCCCACGTTTGGCAAACCGCTCGCTGCACATTGAGTTTTGATCGGACCGGCTCACTGGGGTGTCCCATGCGAGCGTGCCAAAGCTTCCGCTGACTGGCTGCCCCGGTGTACTTCAAGAACCGTGCCGGTTCCTGCTTGTACTCGAGCACGTACACCTTCCCAACCTTCTTACACAATGCAACCGCGCTGGCCTTCCCACAGATAATGCGCGAGGAACGCTGGAATTCAACGCTTAGACCGCGTTCCGCAAGCTTCCCCACCGACAGCAACCGTCTGTCGAGGCCCGGGATGTACAACACGTCCATCATCTTGATGCGTCAACCGTCCGTATCGGTCAGATTGACCGTTCGTCGTCCGACGACTCGTAGCTTCTTCCCGTCTGGGATCGTCACTTCGATGTTCGTTCCCTTGAAATCGAACAGTTCTTCACGGTGCGGGGTCATGTGCGATGGTGCCCCGCTATCGATCAACCACCCGGTCGTTCCTCGCCAGCGGCAAACACTGCGTCGTAATCAGCGCCACCGTTCTTTCCCGGGTAGTCCCACTTCAAGTGCCCAACTTGGTCGCACTGAAAGGAGTTGTCCTTGAAACCACCGTTCTTCCTTGGACCGTTCCCCTTTCGACCGTTCCCTCGGCCGCCCTTGAACCGGCCTGCGTTCCCGTTGGTACCAAACGATTTCTCTGCGGTAGAGTCCTTCTTCTCCAGCCGTTCATACTCCTTTAACAGCTTCTCCTTCATGTCGAGCAGCGTGGCATCCTTGTTGTGAACGCGATCAGCTCGTACCCTGACGAAAGGCTGTTCTGCAACACCACAAGCTACCGCTCCTCGTCGACCGGCTCTCCCATCGTCTGTAGATCGATGATCAACTCGTCGAAAGCGTTCAGATGCTAGGCCATTGACGTACCAGCTTCCATCTTGAATTCATGCAGGCATCGTGTCATCGCGACGCGGTTGTGGGACGTGGTATGGTTGTAGTACTCACGCAGAGTGGTACGTGTCGTAGCGCGGATCTTCGTCTGGTGCTGAATCTCCACACCTTGCGTGATGATGCCATGCGTTTTGTTGTCGTTAACGAGCCACGGCTCCGTGATCTCGTTCTCCACCTTGACGACCTCGACATGCGCAAGTAGTCCCTTGTGGGCCAGCGTCAACGGAAGTAGTTTCCACTGCCCAGGAGGAATTCGGCGCGCTTGGCCGTCATGTCGTGATCGTGCGTTCTTGCGTAGACCGTTCTTGCGGAGAGCGTTCTTGCGTAGAGCTTTCTTGCGTAGAGCGTTCTTGCGGCTGTCAACCTATTAAGGAACGCTTGTAAAGAGGCAATTGCCGAAGTGAGTTGATTAAAGTTATCAAAATTGTCCTACTTGTCCTGCTCAACTCCACCCTCCTCTCGTCTTGCGTGTGGGCAAACCAAGCAAAGTAACCATTCCCAAGATTAGCTAATAGGAACCTTTCATGAACGGACCGTCCCTGCGGTCCGAAAACGTAACCGAACCGCGGTATCGGTGCAATTCAACAGTGGTGGCGCTGTCACAGATCAACATCACTGGCGCAAGGACTGCCCGCTTGTCTCGAGTGTCTTCATCTCCGAGATCCCTCACACATCGCTGGATGAGGTATACGCTGCTGTGCTGGTGTACTTCGACGCGATCCCAACGTCGATGAAGCGCCACTTCGGCGTCGAAGCACACAGCACAAGGCTGAACAACGCAGAATCGACCTGGGTGTATCGACGATCGACCTTCAACGGGTCGGGGGTACCAACATTTGTGAACAACATTGTATTCACACGGTATGGTTTACATCGACGGATGACCCTTTGTTCCCGGTGCCTGAATCGTCTTCGTCGCCGTACGGCAATCGTGGTCTCACCATTACGCCGCGTAAGGAAACAGTGACGTGCAAGACGTCCAGTATTACGCTGCGCTGGGCGGTGGTGTGTCGCTATAACATGCTGCCACACGAACCTGCGGTTCGAGGAGACATGGAGGTTGTTCGACCTATTTTAAAAGTCGACCCGTGCTCACTACCTCAGTGTGCATTTATATCCAGGCATCGAAGACCATCTTTTTGTTGTTGCTATCAATATCAAATAGTTTGGAAACCAAGCTACTTACCAGTATAACTTCACTGGTTGTCGCAACTTCGTTTAAAAATACTTGAATAAGCGCATCATGTGCAGCGCATGAGCGTGCTTCCCAGGACAATTCGCTGCCTCAAGGTCAAGCCCCCGAGGTAAGCGTGAGCCGTGCAGGTATTAATAAACCACAACACAAATTCAGAGCATGGGGTTTCGCTTAGGAATGACACAACCGACCAAACGGAAACGCGCATGATCGGCCCACAAATCTTGTCGAAGCAAGTGACGGCATTCTTACTCACGGGAAGATCGCAGGATTTGCGCGTTGTCATCGGTACACTTTAAGATTCTTACATGAAGCGCGTGTCGGTACAGTTGCAGGCTAGAGTCTCGAGTTCTTGGTTATTGAACTATACGGATGGCATTCATTTGTTTGCACTGACAAACTCCGTAGTGGGCGACATTAAATCCTCAAAACTTGACGCGCTAAAAGACCAACACGATAAACCAAAGTCCGTTGCTCACTCAAAGCGGCCGTACATCACGTGAGTGTATTACATGTAGCAGACGCTGTCGACGCAACTGCGTGTGACACCAACAACCATACGCATTGCACACTGGTAATTCTCCCCCGCCTGATTCAGTCGTCCAACCATCTCGATTCGCAGGAAGCAGACGCTCGCAACCGCAACCAACACGCTGAGTTGCGCTGCTACCGGTATTATTACAACTATATCCTGTCTGCAGGTGGCGTAGATTGCAGCAGACGCCCAACCGGCTTACTGCACGCGGACTACCGACTCTCACGGTTGTCAGCGCGTTCAACCAAAGCTTATAATACAGTAAGCTGCTGGCTCGTCACAGCTGCTGGATGGAGCATGCAGTGTAAGCAGATTTGGTTTACATGTAGGAATGGCTGCTTGAATCGCTTTATCATGTTGAATCAGAGTCCACTAAGCGGAGTCCTATCCCGTTGCATAGAGAACGACATGAATGGTCGTGCCCATCACGTACTGCGCTTAGGGCGTTGTTTAATCCGCGTCTCGCAGGCTGCAACTTTGCAATAGTGGACGCTGCTACAAGCTCTTCCACCTGGCTCCGAGCACCAGCTTGAACTGGTAACGAAATTAATTGTACAGGTACTGTGGAGTCCACGTTCGTATTACGCTCTCCCGGAGCTGACAAACCAAGAATCTTGGACCTTGATGTGTGGAGGGGTGGGTGAGGCGATCAAGGCAATAGTGTACAGTAGTAACGCGCAACGCAATTAACGTTAATACCTAGTAGCTCGCGCGTACTGTCCGCTGACAACTATCCCTGTCATTTAAAGCTACATGTACAGTACCAGGTAGATTTCAAGTTTTGAAAGGAAATGAAAAGCGAGCGCGTTGCTGTTGTTAGACCGCATTACATGTACGACGCATAGTGGTAAATACCTAAGTAGAAGGTGGTTGCGGCGCTCGCTTACAAAAAGGTTATTGCGGTGACGGCTCAGGGGCTGCCCTGTCCGCAGGGCTGCCTAGAGTCTGTCGCATCGGCATGCGATTTTGTTGGTGTCCCGCGTCAGGATAGACGCACCAAACACGAAAACAGCCGCGGCGCAAAGCTCGCTCGAGTGCGTAGCCAGCCAGTCTGCTCCTCTGCGGCATCACAATTGGCACCTTCCCCGCTCGTGCCAACACGATCAGAGCGCAGCTGGCAGCCACACCTCACATCATCAGTCTTGAATCCAACGGCAAAACTCCATGAGTCTCCGCCCCTCCAACGTGGTCCCCATGGCCCCGTTTCCAAACTTGGCCTCATCTTGTGGGCCCCGAAGCTTCCCCGAAGTAGAAACTGGGACCAAGAAGCGACGCCGAGCTCAAGAAGCCAGCGATGATACCATTAGCGTGCTGAAAGGGATTCGTCGTCCGAGAGGCAGGCCCCGCGTTGCCAACAAGGTACCTCTTAGTGCCACGCAAGAAATTCGGATGCTAAGGGCTCAAGTCGCCTCCATGGAAGAAGAAGTTGAGTGTCTTGAAACCAAGTGGACCCAAGAACTACCCGACCATCGCACACTGGTGACTGCTCAGCACTCGGCTCGCAAGAAACGTGAGGTGGCCCTGACCGAGGCAGCGCACATGGAGCTGGAAGAGTTGCTTCTTCAACAACAGTTAATGTTTGCTACACTCCAAGCAGCCATCCTCCGAGCCCCACTGCACTCCAATGGGAAAGATTTGTACAAGGCACTCCATTTCGATACTCGTCTGGGACGCGACCTCGAGGAGCGGAAGAGTATGCTCAAGGCGCACAGCGAGCGCGCGTTCGCAACTGCCGTCGATCATGAGGCGGTTTACGCAAATGGGAGTCGACAAGGTGCTGGCCCTTCAAGAGCAGCGTGCCTCGACTAAATCAGTGCCACCGCTCTCTCATATTGACATCACTGGCTGCAAGGACTACACGCTTGTTTCCAGCGTGTTCATGTCGGAAATCCCTCACAACTCGCTGGAGGATGTGTACGCTGCAGCACTAGCGTATCATGACGCAATTCCCTCAATCATGAAGCGTCACTTCGGCATCGAGACGACTCGCACAAGGTTGAACAGCGGTGACGAACCTGCTTCCTACTGGCGATTGAATCTTGACGGGGCCGGACTACCGGCAACCGTGAACCACGTCCTGTGCTCCGAACTCACACCCTCACATGGTATGGTCCACATGGACGCCGTCATGGACGATCCTCTTCACCCGGTTGCCCGGGATAGCCCATTGGAGTTCGGGATCAGCGGGTTAACCATGACGCCTCGGAAAGAATCCGTTACGGGCATAACTGTCGCTGTCACGCTGCGGTGGGTGGTCGTATACCGCTACAAGCTGCTGCCGGATGACCCTGCACTCAGGAAGGACCTAGAGATTATTCGTCCCATTCTCAACGGCGATCTCATCACGGCGTCAGTGTGCAATTATATCCAGGAGCTCCAGCAGTGGAGCCCACGAAACTAGATGAAGTTATGCATGTCTGGGTGAAATGGTCGTTTATCGTGAATTTACTTGTTACCTTCGTGGTTGCTGCGTCAGCAATAACATCAGCATTAGTGAGCTGAGCCTTGTACTAGAGGAATCGCTACAGCTAAGAATGAAGCCCTGAGGAAGCAAGTGGGTACCTCGAACAATTTCGTCAGCATTGCAAGCCCCCAAGCGGCTCGAAACGCTGGTAGCCGATGTTTTGGAGACGGTGACGAGCGCCTCAAACCGCAGTGTTGCTCACGATAGGAGGACATCAACGGATGCGTCTTCAGCGAGTCGCTGAGTCGGGTGGACACACCAGCAAACCCTCACCACGACCGAACCCCGCTTGAATTGCACAGCGTGCAAGCTGCACAACGCACAGTTGACAACGGATAAGGATGAACGTTCGCAATCATACATGTCGGCGCGGACATCCTTGCAGATGCGCCCGGTGAAATCGCTTCAAGCGACGGCCGTCAGCGTCAATTAATCGTCCAGACGCCTGCAGTTCAAGTATGTGCAGGTATGGTAATGCACACGTACCAGCCAGATAAATCGTTCGATCTGTCATTGCCCTTGTGCTGGATGGGAGTGCTCCATGCATTCCGTGAGCTGGACAACATCGCCGTGATGGCGCTGTCGCGCTTGCCGTGTACTGTACACTCTAATACAAGTACATGTAGCTTGGAATTCTTCTACGCTACATATGCCGCATACGGTACTGTATTGCAGGGGAAACCTCGTCCACGGTTTGCGCATATGGCAATGTGGTAATTTACTAGGTGGGTTTACACACCACGACCCGTGGTCAATCTCAAGAAAAAATCGCTCCGAGCTGAAAAGAGCGCTGGGGACGAGCAAGCCAACACATCAACGATGTCCCCCCGGCTGCTTCCCTAGAACATGGGCTAATCTCTGACCGAAACGCACGGTACATGTATGGCGCCACGCGCGACGGGCTGGTGTTTACAAGGTGTGACGTCCAACATTTTGACGTTTCGACTTGCCGCATTTTCGAACATGTATATGTATTGTATTGTAGGTGCACTGTGATACCTCCTTGGTATCTAGGCACTGTCGTTGGCATGTTTTCGGCTGGTGGTCTCTTATCCTGAGAACATTCTTGTTTGTACAGTAGTGTATCGCAGATCAGGAATCGTCCTCGGATCAGACAAGGTTGCCATTTGGTTGCATTTACTGGTGTACGTCCACGGCAGGTAAAATGCAGCGCCAAATCTCGCTGGCAGCATCACCTCTCGGATCTGACGTCGGTCGTTGTAGAAGTGCTTCTTCACACCTCCACGAAAGAGGAAATGGCAATGCTGGATCTAGGCGCTGCTTTAGCAATCCGTACAATCAGAACAAAATGAACACAAAACATTTTTCATACATGTACTTCGTAGTACACTACATGTATTAATACTAATATAATGATATTAGTTAACTTAGGTACAGTGTAAGGTTCGAGCTAAGCTTCGAATTTGCCAGCAGAGTGCAGAGCAATCAGGCGGATGCCGTGGCAACGGTAGTGTAGTTGAAAGAGACCACAGCGACGAGGGGGCCGCAACTTCGACGAGCGACTTCTTCTCCGGCAGCAAGCGCAGTCCGCTCAAGTCACGACTTGCGAGCTTACGCGGGCCGTGTAGTTGACGCTGTCCTTGCGTGGCGACGGCCTATCCGCCTTCCTCATCCCCAGCCGAGCACACACACAAACAACACCATCATCCCGAACCTGGCATGTTGATCGCCCGCCCGATATCATGTCATCAACATCTCGCAGCGACGGTCTGCAGGTCCGGCTTTCGCTCTCTCTTTTACAGGCCATACAAACCCCCAATGCCACGTGAGCCTAGGATCTCCGAGGCATCGCAGAATGCACCAACTGATTGCACTCGCGGTAAAAGCACGCTCTTATTTATGCGGGTTACGGGACGTCGCCGCCGACTCCGTAAACGAAGCCACCCTCTGCAAGTGCATCTGCTGCTCCTCCTTCGGCAGCCGACAAACAATCAAGTTGGCTCAGTAGTTCGCAATTTTCCAGCTAGCGAGCAGATCGACAGTACCGGTAGCTCTCTCCTCCATGAGCTTGCACCCGACCAACGTGATCCTGATGCCCCCGCTGCCAGAAATGGCCGCCTACTCCACCGCGCCGAGCAGTCCGGACACCTCCAATAGCAGCAGCACCGCCACCAAGAAGCGTCGACGTCTGTCCCCCACCAAAGACAGCAACAACGAGGAGCTCATCTGCGCACTCACCGGCGCCAGTCCAGCGCCTCCACGCCCGCGGGCCGCCAACGGAG
>JAIKVD010001327.1:0-11472 GCA_024679075.1 Phytophthora uliginosa | reverse complement strand
CGGGACACCCGCTTGCCCATTGCAGCGCCGTTGCAGGCGGGCGTCGAGGTCATTTCTCGTCCTCGTCCTCCTCGCGTTTCAATTGACTCGGGATGTGGCCGCCGCCAAACGCGATCGGTCAAGTGTCGCTCGGTCGCCCGCCGTGATTTGGGATGGGGTATGGGCGCGAGATGGGACGGAGTGTGCGAGTGCGAGAGTGACTGGGGCTCGGCGCCGACTGCTGTCGTTAAACACTTGGTTCAGCTTGCGGGGCGGGGTTGAAGCGAGGCCCTCGGCCGGTTTGTCTCGGATTCGTGCGCACGGCCATGCATCGCCGCGATCATCCGTCCATCCGCAGGGCAAAGGGCAAAGCGATGCATCCGTCGGGCCGCAATAGCAACGCTAAAACTGACATCTAAAACTCTCGAGAGCTCCGAGATCAAGTCGAGCATTGCAGTGCATGGACTGCTCAAGACCGACGCCAAGAAAAAAAAAAATTCCGCCGGAGCATCTGAAGCGGAAGCCACTGGCACTGCCAACCCCTCATTATATCGCGGCGAGGGCTGGCGAGGGCGTTTTTCTCACGGGCCCTCTCTCGCGTTCTGAGCGGCGTCCCAAAGCTCGTCAGTATGGCACCCGTTTCGGGCTTTCGGAGACCGTGCAACTTTTGGTGTTGGTCGAGTCTTGACGGGATGATAAGATGCCGGAAGGCGCCGCCAGCTGAGCAATGGACTGCCGGGGCGAGGTGGTGGCCTTGCAGAGCCATGTCCAGTACTCCTGGGACACTTCGCCCCTTGGACCAGACGCCGGAGAAGTTGACCTTGACCTCGATGCAGAACGGTACAGTACCCGACTCACCCAGCCCTACGCGCAGCGAAACTCAAATGGTACAGTACGTACAGTAGTTGACGATGCGACGCGCGGATTGGCTGGCGAAGAGGCAAAATTTGCGACGAACGGCTTCAACGTGACCTGTACAGTACATGTATCGAGTCGATCACCAAGGCCGGTGCTCCTGACTTGACCGCGAGCGCTCTGCCAACGGTCAATTTTTGACGCACCTGGGGTCAAATCCCCATCTGATGGAGGCTCGAGGCGGAAAGGGGCTTGTCGCCCAGCCGGCCTGGAGCAGCAGGCCCGGTGACGTCTCAAACCCACAAACGCTGGCGTGCGTTGCGCCGTGATCGCGGCGCCGTCTCAACGCGCTGCAACGCAATGCAAAACGAGTCGGCGGCAATTGCCGCGCCCTTTATTTCATGGTGGCTACAGTATCGACGTCATTACCCGCGATTGACTACCAAGCGTGATGGCTGCGGCGGCGCGTGTCCTCAGGCCCGCAGTACGCTCGCTGGCTAGAGGAGGTTCAACTTGCACATGCAATCGTATTGCGCTGGCACCTCCATCATGATCTGCAGCGTGAAGAGGAGGTCCAACGGGTCGAGCTCGCACGGCGCCGCCGTGGGCTCTGCGTTGTCGTCCTGGATTCGATGCACGAACACCTTCCGCTCCTCCGTGGCCGTGTGCCGCACCTTCTCGAAGCTCACAAAGTTAAAGTTGTCGAACTGCCGCTGCGGGAGCTGGTCGTCCAGCACCTTCATATTGTCCTGCAACGAACAAGAAGTTCAAACGGTGCAATTCAACTTGGATACGGCTCGAATCGAGCTCGAACACCACCGCAAGCGCTTATTTACCCATGGGCCATCTCCCATTCCGATCACAATAATCGCTGCAGCAAAACAAGGTACAAAAGACCGCTCAGGTTAGTGTAATGTGGCCTTCACAACCTGCATCCACGTCGCGTTGCTTACAGAGCGGCAGTGCAGACGCGTCTACAATCGCCTGGGCGGTATCGACAAGGCTCTCGTTCGCCAACTGACTGCTTACGAGCACGATCAGCATGTGAAAACCCGTGACCTCGCGAGCGACGGCGGTCGCGTGTCGAATCACCGGACCGAGGTTCACAGGCGCGCAATAGTCAAGTTATGGTAGCGCTGCCAGATCTCGTTGAAGCTTTTGCACCCGCCCATCGAGTTCTCTGGGGTGAAACTAAATAGTGCGTTCTCCGGTGTCTTCGAGTCGCCAAAGCCAGAAACTTGAATGCTCCTGTCGTCGTCGAACTCGACCAGAACGCGGCCGAGGCGTGTCAGAGCTTCCTGTCACCAGTGTGCAGAAGTATCTTAGTAGTTGTGAGTATCAGCAACTTGGCTGGGCAACGTTGTGGCTGAACCTGGTACGGATTCAAGATTTCGCCGCTAGGATCCAGAGCGTGCAGGCATTTTCCACCGAAACTCTGTTTACCGTTCGTCTACATACAGTAGCAGCACCGCAACACAGTAACATCTTCCTGTCGACAGACAAGCTTGAACGAGTATGCGCATACTAAGTTGGCTGTCGTGTAGTCAATCTACAAGTCCGTCAGGGTATAAAGATAAATAAACAGTCAGTCTGTCATAATTCAATCCAATTCAAACCGGTGTGTATACGATACGTACTGCGAACATCATGTTCGACGACTCCAAGTTCATGCTCCTAAGTACGGAAGCACCAGTCAAGGTTAGCAATTTGTTCCTGTATGACGGAGGGTTTTGCTTCAAACCTTAGAGCCTCTTGAATTGCTCCTGAAATTGAGAAATAACAATAATTGTTAGTTTTTGCATTCCAGGACGCAATCAAGCTGCAGAATTCGTCGGTAAGCTTACCAAAGTCCTGGAAGTGGTCCGAGATGGCGCGCGAGAGCGGAGCAGGCTTTCCTGACGGTACGTGTTCGCTGCTGCTCATGAGGAAACAAATGACAAAATGCTGGACGCTCAGCTGCTGTCTCAATTGCAGCGTACACGAAACGGTACGGCGATAGGGCCACCACAGTCCTAAAGTGACAACCCGCTCAATTATATCAATAAGTAGTATGAATACTATATCCCTCCTTCTGGTTCCATCAAAGGGTGGTTACGGTACGACTTCAACATGTACCGAGTCGGGCGCTGCGACCACGACAACGGCGACAGAATAACAACAGCGACAGAATAATTACCGAATTCATATTCATACTCAGCTCTTCCTTTTGATAAGCACTACGCAATATTAAGAACTAGCTCTCCCTGCACGGATTCACTTTTGAGATAGGAGAGCACCATAGTGTGATGCCTAATGGCCCGCCCCCGAAGTTGATGTCCTCAAACGCTTAGATCTGATCCATCTCCTTCTCCGGGTTCCCTCCGGACGCCTTCACGCTATCATAGCGTTGGCGGCACTTCTCCCATTTGCGCGGTAGCGTGAGTCCCTTGTTGTTCTCCAGATACTCGATGCACAGCTCCACTTTGGCTTCGTCTCGACAATCCCGCATCATCTCGCGGAACAAGTCGCGTGGATACCATTCATCCTTATCCTGTCGAATACTGTCGATCTTGTACTTACACCGCTGCGCATAGCCCGTGTGCGCGAAGAGGAAGTTCATCTCCTCCATGGTATCCACCACGCTCTCGATCTGTCCATAGCCCGCAGTGATGTAATCCATGCAGAGTCGCGAGTCGTCGCGAAGCTTCAGTCCACGGGCTGTCAGTGCTTCTGTCAGCGGCACGTAGCGCTGACTGCACTGCTGTAGCACCTCCTTATCAGTCTCCTTCAGACCAACTGCCTCAACATAGGACGCGAATCCTGAAGCCAAGCCTTCAAGGAAGTCCCTCGTTTCCTCCTCCTTCCTGTGCAGCGTGGCATTGAGCTTCCTCTTCCTCGTGTCTCTCTTGGCGATGTCCCTCACCCAGTGCATCTTGGAGCCACACGAGCGTATCATGTGATTCTCCAGAGTGATCCGGTCGAACAGCGTGTAGTGCTTGCGCACTGCGCACGGGATGAAGGGGAAGTCCTTGTCCCGTACGCCGTAGTGGATCTTGGCCACCTCCTTCGTGGTGCGCGGCATGTAGTCAGGCAGCTCGGACTCGCACCCCCGACACAGACCGTGCAGGATCACGGGGTTGTCGTTCTCGCACTTGCAGCAGAATTTGGCCAGCTCCGGCTCGCACTGGGCGTAGCGGTCGCCCGTGACCATCTGCAGCTTTGTGAGCGTCTGGTTGCCCAGGAACTTGAGGATATTCTCGAAGACGCCCTCGTTCAGGATGCTGAAGCGGTAGCAGCGCGGCTTCTTGGCCGCCGCAATGTCGTGCGCCTGCTTCTTGGCGCACTTGTTCTGGTGGCGCGTCATCCCGCGCGTCGTGAACGTCTGGCCGCAGAACTCGCAGGCGGCAGTCGCCGCTGGCGCCTTCGCAGGCGGAGCTTCTTCGTCCGCGGCGTTGTCCGCCGAGTTCTCGTCGTGCACGCGCTTGGGCATCTTCGACTTTGTGCAGCTTGAAGCGCTTCGCGTGGTGCGAAAGAAAAGAAGACGGCAGCCTTATGAATCGCGTAAGTCTGTTAGACAGAATGCTTGAATTGTGAAAGGGTATCGGGGTTGACCTATGATCTGGAATTAATCTATTGTTCGGGCTTGATGATTCACTTCAACGTACTGTAAGCTTAAAGCTTTTTTTTGGGGGCCAACCGTAATTTTGAACTTATTCACGTCGAGAACCGTAATCACCATAATAGAAGCCCGTGTGCACCAGCACAACCGGACACAGGCAACACACAGGTAATTTATCGTTTTCAGCGGGTATTTTATTCAGCTAACACTATTCGTCAAAGTATAAGTAAGAGAGATTTCGGAGTTGTCCTCACCCTCGCATTACCCTCAATGGCATTTTTTAAGCTTAAGTGCGCCCTCACATTTTATTGAATGTGATTTGATTTGCATTCATTTATAAAGTCACAAGATGCTTACTTATTGTATTGTGTCGATATTTGGGGCTGAACTTAATCAAAGATAGAAGGTAAAGTTAGCGATGATGAATTCCCTGGATTTGATGAAATCTGGGGAAAATCACAGAGGGGACTTTTGCCAAATGATGGCACTATCTCGATAATCTAGACAAACGATGATGACCTTCGCCAAATGATGGCACTCCGCTGTATTGAGCTATTTATGATTGTCAGGTTGTAGGCTGCAACACGTCCGTTATTTATACGTGCCAGGATCACAAGCTGCCGTCCTCAGACCAGCGTTCTCCCTGTCACGAGGACCAGCTCTCTCATCTTCGCCCTCCCTGCCACAAGTATCTGGTTCTTCTCGGGTTTTACCATGAATGAATTCTCCGTGACTGATGCTCAAGGGAAGCCATTAACACTTCGTGTTAAGATGACTTTGAGTCGAAGAAGGCTGCAACTTCTCACATAAAGAACTTTGTGCTGGCTCAAGGGAAGCGTGTCATCCAATGACGTGCTCGCACCGGAAATGATCGCACCGTGTATGTCTGCACCAGCAAGACCAATTGCTCGTTCATAGCAGTCGTTTTAAGATCCAAGAGACAGCAGAGTGAGGGCTTCTTTCTGAGTTCGTTCTTCGCGCACCACAACGGCTGCATCGGGGTTTCGAGTCCCACAGCAAAACAAGTGAGCGCCATGCCGTCGGCGATTGCATGCGTGCAAAGCGACCCAATTGTCAAAGGGAAGAATATCATTAGTTAAGTGAAGGCGATGACTGGTGTACCCGTCAGCAACAGGATGAGCTATCGCATCCGCGACGCCATCGTCAAGGCTAACGCTGGTAGTTACGAAGAGGGTTGTCAGCGACTCAAGTCGCTATTGACTCTGTTTTGTGAACTAAACCCGGGCGCTCACATGGCATTTGAAGTTGACGAGGACCACCATTTCTATCGGGCTTTTCTATCAAACCCCGACGCAAAGCAGATAATTAAAAACGCCCAACGCATTCTCGGATTCGATGGTGCATTCATGAAGACTGTGAGGCAGAAGAACACGATGCTTTATTAAATTATATTTTATTTTGAAATATAGATTTCCTAAAGAAAACTTTTTCTTTGTGAAAATTTTAAAAATAGTGAATTAATTCTTGTTGTAAAGAAGGGTTTCTTGAAATACCTATAATTAAAGAACCAAAAACGTTACCAATACCGATACCAGCACCGATTAAGCCTAAAGTAGCTAATCCTGCACCTAAAAATTATTTTAAAAAACAAATTTCAATTAAAAAAGATTTTATTTGAAAATCAAATTTTATATAAAAATAATATATTTATTTACATATTAGCTAATATGTCTATTCCAGGTTCATACAATTTTGCATTTAAAATGAATTTTAAAAATATTCAAATATGACTTTTAAAAATATAAATAAATGGTCAACAAGATGGTGTTGACCATTTATTCTTGTCGGACGCGATGGCAACAAGAAGAACATTGTCATGGCGGTGGGTTTGGTGCCATCTGAGAACCCGGCAGACTGTCAATGGTTCCTGCTGCATTGCATGAAGGCAGGCTTTGAGATGACTGACATTCCATTTTTCATGGATCGGGGCAAGGCTGGCATTGCTGCGGGTTCTACCCTTGGTCTGCAGCTACACTTTTGCACGCGCCACATTGTTAGCAACGTCAAGAAGAAATTCAAGGGGCGGTTGACGGCAGACCTAGAGAAGCAACTGTACAAGATCCAGCGCTCGAAGTGTGAAGAGCACTACGAGTCGCAGTTGGTGGAGTTTGGCGCCAACAACAAGGACATCGAGGCGTACATCCGACGGATTCCTCCAGCTAATTGGGTATTATATCCATATCTAGACTCCAACAAGCTGTACGGTAGGCGAACAACCAACTTTGTAGAGTCCGAGAACGGACGAGCACTTCCCGCACGCGAGCTTCAACCCCTGATTTCTTCATGCACTACACGGAGTCGTTTATGGAGACGAAATTTGAACGCTGGAATGAAGCTCATACGTGGCTTTCTGAAGGAAAGGTGATCACCAAATATGCTGAAGAAGAATACGAAGTTGAACGCAAAAATGCATGATTTCTGTCTGTTCAGATGAGCAGCCTAACCAAGGCGTATGCATACGACATGAGGTCAACACTAGCCATCCGAAAGTGTGTCGATATCGCAGCCAAGACCTGTGAATGCCCGTACACACGCCAAATGGGAATTCCATGCCGCCACATGATCTCCGTTCTTACGGCACTCAACCTCAATCATACCATCTACGAGTATTTCGACGACTGCTATTTGGTGAAGAAGTACAGCGATCTGTACGACCTCGAACACGACCACAACATCAAACTTCCGGCTCAATCCGCTGTAAAGAAGGACATCACAGTACTTGAACCTGTACCAACCGTGAAGAAAGGCCGAAGTCAAAAGAAGCGTTTTGCGAGTGGTGGGGAAACATCGAGTAATTCAACTGCCAAGCGGCGCCGCTGTGGAAACTGTGGTGACTTCGGTCACAACACGCGCACGTGTACAAACCACGAGCCTAGTACACTAGAAGAGTAATATTGCACTGAGCTATGTGCCATCAATACAGCGGAGTGCCATCATTTGGCGAAGGTCATAATCGTTTGTCTAGATTATCGAGCTAGTGCCATCATTTGGCAAAAGTCCTCACAGAGGAGAGGGCGAAAAAAGGGTCATATCGGGTGCGAACTTAGACTAATGTAAGGGTAAGGAATTGCTCCGAAATCTCTCTAATAACCCTTACAAAATGATCACATGATGTTTTGTCAGGGTATTTGTTTTTCCAAGATCGCACCTCCGAAATAATTTTCAGAGAATAATACACGCTACCTTATTAGTGCGCTCTACCGTTAAATACGCCTGCCGGATGCCTTTTGGAATTAACGATAGTACTGTACTTCAAAAGTATAAAATTACGGACGTAATTTGGAATTTTCCCTTTTTTCATTTCAACTCTTCTGGACCAAGACCACCCTGCGATGAAGCTCCACGTTTTGCCCCAAACCATCAAGCACCCAGACCAGAAAATACAGCATAGTATTGAATTGGAAATCGCTAATCGCCGTAATAATCATTTCAATACTCGCCACGACAATATATTTATTGCAATTACGGATAATACGTAAAAGCGACTAGCCGTACACGTTAGAAAATTGAGCTTAATAATTATATATTCAATACATATTTCCGTACAAAAATAACAAAAAAGTTTTCCGAGGCCTCGGTGAGGCCAATCAATGTCACGCAGGGCAACCCGAGGCCAGACTGGTAGGACAAGACCACCATCAGAATGGAGTTCGCAACGAACTGAAGCTTAGGTTTCAGCGAAATTCTTAGGATTTAGAAATTTCGTTAACTATAGTACAGATAGTTCCTATAGACGCTCGGTTCCGATCCTGGAAATGGCCAGTTGCGGAGACCCCATTATCCCCATAGCGGCGACTGCTTCATGCCCTTCTTCCGAAATGAGGAATAGGAGGTCACCAGGTTCAACGTAAAACCGTTACCCTAGGTTGAACTCGGCGCGCGCGACCACCGAAAAGCAAATTGTTAAACCGCAGTGATTGGCCGCCGTCGGCACCCATCATTGCGGATAGGGTATCATCAGGGGACATATAGAGCCGCTGTATGCGTCTCAACGGCGAGATTAGGTAGGTAGGTAGAGTTCCGATGGATAAATTCAACATGAGTGTCCTCAAGGCTCATTTTCCAATCGACCTCGCGACCGAAACGCAAAAATCTCCTTCGACATGACCAAGCGCTCTACTGCCTTCGACGACCTTATGGAGGACGTCCCCATGGTGGAAGTCAAGCGCCAAGCTAAACTCCAGTGGAATGTGCAGCCGTCCGACTTCTCCAAACTGTGCGCCAACCCCATTCGCAAGATCGTGGACAACATCAAGAAACCCGCGACGTCGAATAAGACTCTGATCCCGCTTTCGCTCGGTAGGGTGCCGCTCTACCTTCGGTGGTGGTGAAGGTAGTGGATTCTAACTTTCGATGTGGTTTCATAGGCGACCCGACGGTGTTTGGCAACCTGCACTGCCCCGATGTCCTGGTCAGCGCTATCGTCCGTAACACCCGGTACGCTCACTACGCGCAGTAAAGTCTCCAGCAAAAGGGGTACCGACCTATTTACTCGGTTGTCGACTGTAGGTCCATGCAGCACAATGGCTACATCCACTCTGCTGGTTCCGAGGCTGCCCGCGCGGCAATTGCTCAGCACTTTGGCACCGCGAGGGCGCCTCTGACGATGGACGACATCATCATCGCCAGTGGTTGCTCCGGTGCTATCGAGATTGCTCTGCGCGGTCTGTTGAACCCTGGCGACAACATTCTGCTCCCGAAGCCTGGTTTCCCACTGTACCAAGCACTTTGTGAAGCGCACAAGATCGAGTGCAGATTCTACAACCTGAAGGTGAGGTTACTTGACTACAAGCCGATGAGGCTTGGCATTTTCCACTCACGACGTGTACTGCCGTTTTGTGTATAGCCGGAAAACAACTGGGAGGTCGACCTTGAGCACATGCAGTCGCTTGTGGATGACAACACCAAGGCCATCCTGGTCAACAATCCCTCCAACCCTTGCGGCAGCGTGTACTCGAAGGTACGTGAATTGTCTTTCTGCACCAGCTTTCATGTGCTTTACACTCACCGTTTTTTTTTCTTCTGTGTAGCCTCATCTCGAGAAGATTCTCGCCTTGGCAGATGAGAACAAAATCCCCATCATCGCGGTAAGGATGGAATTCTTTCTTGTCGTGTTGGTTTTGCTACTTGCTCTAATGGTTTTCGCATTTTCAGGATGAAATTTACGGAGACATGGTCTTCGGGAGCAACGTGTTTTTCCCCATGGCGACTCTGACGAAGACGGTGCCCGTGGTGGCCGTGGGTGGGTTGGCCAAGCAGTTCCTGATCCCTGGCTGGAGAGTGGGCTGGGTCATGGTGCACGACCGTAACAACGTCCTGAAGGACGTACGGACTGCCTACTTCAAGCTGTCGCAAAATATCCTCGGAGCGAACTCACTCGTCCAGGTAGAGTACTGCCGTTCGGTCATTCTGTTACCTAGAAAACGAAACTTACCATTGATTTCTGTATCACCAGAGCGCAATTCCTGATCTACTGACTCCGGTTCCTGGAAGTGCCGAGGCGCAATCGTTGGTTGACTTCAAGAAGCGCTACTTCACAACTCTGGAGGACAACGCCAAGTTCACCATCGACACCCTGACGAAGATTCCAGGCCTCGAAGTCGTAGTTCCTCAGGGCGCGATGTATGCTATGGTACGTGGACACCGCAACTGTCTGCTACAATATCCTGCTTACGGCATGCTAACATGTCATCAAATTTGCAGGTGAAAGTCAATACGAACGTACTGACGAAGATCAAGGACGACTTCGACCTCACCCAGAAGCTGCTGGACGAAGAGTCCGTGTTCGTCCTGCCCGGACAGTGCTTTGGAATGACCAACTACTTCCGTATCGTGTTCTCGGCGCCTCACGATGTATTGGCGGATGCGTACACCCGCCTTGCCAACTTCTGCCATCGCCACCAGTGAGCGAGACGCGTCAATCGTTCAGCCAAGAGGTCGTGGCCAAACTAAGTCTAAATGTTTCTAGTGAATAACACTTTGAAGTAATGCCTGACCAACGCATATACTTATCACAAACCATTCAACTACACGCAAAAAGATTTTTAGGTCTGACTGCTTATACCTTCGCCCGATTCTAGATCCTTTTCCGTCTCGACATGTTGTTCCTGGTCCTCTTCCTCCACCTGGTCCTGGTCCTCACTCCGCATGAGCTTCTGCTCAGGCTCTTTCGGAGCGTGCGCGCGACGGAGCTTCTTCACCTTATTTGTGAGTGCTTGCACGCGACGCAATAATCCCAGGTCTTCACGAAGTTCAGTCGTGTCCACATGCTGCAAGATCCACAAATACGAAAAAGATTAACACAACTCCACCGACCTCCTTCCGCTCTCTCACGCACCTCCTCCTCCAGCGACTTCAACAGCTCCTTGTACTCCTCCACGCCGACTTCTCCGTCTCTCGTCGTCTGCTCCTCCTTCTTCTCGCTGCCATCTCCCTCCTCAGCTACCGGCGGCGGCAGATTCTCCAGTAGCCCTTCAATCTGCTCGTACAGCTGCTGGTGCTCGAGCGCAACGAACTCGTTGTACGTGCGCTTCTTGAGGTGTTTCTCCAGCGCCTGCTGCACCTTCTCCACGTCTTTCACATGCACGAAGCCGTGGCCCCAGGGGTACACGACCGTGCAGAAGCCGTCCTCGCCTCGGTAGCCCCTCAGATACCCCGCGCCTGCGGGCGTGGCCACCAGGTCGTCCATCCTCATGCCGTTAACGACGTGCTCCTTCTTCAGCACGAAGCCGTGAACAGGCTTGGCGATCCAGCAACGTAAGCACTCGGCCACCTCCTCCTTAAGGTGCAGAGCAGTCAACGGTCGTTCCTGGTCCTCGCCGCCTTTGGAGGCCTGCAACTTAAACAGCAGCGGAAGCAGCTTGGCCTCCAATTGGCTCTTGATCTTGGGGGCCACCGGCATCTTGAGCGCCTGCGTCACCGTGGCCAGCAGCTTGTCGCACTTGCAACTGGGCACCAGCGCCGCCGCCTGCAGCAGGTGCAAGCAGCGCGCGTCCTGCTGCTCGTACGCGTGGCTCACG
>JAIKVD010001326.1:0-11475 GCA_024679075.1 Phytophthora uliginosa | reverse complement strand
CAGTATCTGCGTGACACATTCAATCGCGGAACCACCCACGGATTTCCTAGGAACTATCCGTAGGGGTTCCCGGAATTCCGAGCCAAAAAGGTCAACTATCAATCAAAGCACTATCAATCAATCTAGCGAGCAGGCTTGGCCACCACCACCGCCACCAGTCAAGCTTTTTCGGTCGCCGCAGCAGCCCCCCCCCAGCCCCCCCCCGTACTCACGGCCAAAACTCTGCTGCTGTGGCGACGAAGAAGCTAGACTCACCTGGGTACGGAATCGGAATCGGATACGCACAACTACTCGCAACCATCAACGCCGCTCACTACTAGTCGTCGACGTCAACCTCATGCCATCGTAGACACCTGTAGCGGTATGTGCATTTAGTTTTATTATAGGCAGCGATCTCATCTGTAGCAGTGCAATTAGCATACAACACTTTAGAATTTTCGGTCAAGTCTATATCATACCGCACCACAAAACCCACTCACTCAACGGCACCATCGTACCTCTAGCGTTTTCCCACCATCTCTGGAATCGTATATCCTACTCAAATAGTTGGCTATCCCAACACAAAACCTCTATATTTTCGTGGATTTCGAGAAAGCATGCGGTTTTTGAGATTATTAAACTATTTTACTTGAAGTTTGTATACTTTTGCTTCGTGTGTGCCACATATGGCGTGTCCCGAATTAATTCTGTTTGGGCTGTACGTACACTTACGTAACCGAAGGCACTACCAGTATAATAAATAATTGAAATTATTTCGTTGCCGGCAGAAAAATAAGCTAGGCGCGTTCTTAAGTTCTTATTTACTGGGAGATATTGAATTGTATTATATTAATAACTCCAATCTAATAATTATTTTTGGCCCTCAATATTTCAATAAAGTATACTTTACTTATTTCTATTCTAAGTTTCTATTATTCTGCCCAGTAAAGTAAAAGTATAATTTTACTTAACTTATTTCTATTCTAAGTTTCTATTTTTGTCCTCGTAACTCGCTAAGGGGCGTGTTCGACTTGAACAGTCAAAATCAAAGCGATTAGTAAATAGTTATTTTGTCTCAACCGACTATGAACACTCCTGTCTGAACCAGCAATTTGAACAGTTCGTGGTTTACTTGAAAGCAGCTGATGTAGGAAGTGGTTTGTATCCAATAAAATAAAATCGAGGTTTACATCCTGTGGCGAGCATTGCACACAAACCAAAATGGATGGAGACGACGAGGACGACATGTGGCTAGTGCAGGATCTTGCAGTTCTGCTGCAAGCAAGCCAAGGAGGACCAGGGACCCTGCGATTAGTACCGATACCTCGTCTTCTCAACAGCGATGGCAAGCGCTTCTTCGAGCGAATATACAGCAGCATCAACCCTTCCCTATTCAGGGATCACTTTCGAATGGACAAAGAGCTCTACGACATACTTTTCGACGCATGTGACGGATTCATTTCGAGGAAGATAAAGTATCGACGGGAGGTGATTGCAGTGACGCTGGATTGGATGGGGCGCGCGGCTACTTGTCGTGATCAAGAGACGAAATTTGAGATGGCTTTCTCTACTGTGCATCGATATCGACGAGTTGGTTTGTACGCCATACTTCGCGGTCTGGCTGGCATCATAGACTTGTCCAGCTCTGTACCAGCAGAGTTTGTGCAAAATTTTCCCTATTTTGACCATGCAGTGGTGGCTATTGACGGAGTTCACGTGCCTGTGATGGTTTCGGATGAAGATGCGGATAGATTTCGAAACCGCAAGGGATGGACGTCTACGAATGTGCTGATTGTGTCCGACTGGCAACTTAATGTCGCGTTCATTTATCCCGGGGCATAAAACGCCGCTCATGACTCAATGGTGTTGGCACACAGCAACTTTCTGCAAGAATTACCAGATCACATGTATGTGCTAGCTGATGCAGGCTACGCCCTCCACCCGCAGGTTCTCACGCCATACAGAGGAGTCCGCTATCACCTCAAAGAGTTTGCAGAAGGGACGGGTAGACCACAGACAGCGAAGGAGCTGTTCAACTTAAGGCATGCAAAGGCGAGAAACGTCGTGGAGCGCCTGAATGGCTGCATGAAGAGGCGGTTTAGGGTCCTTCGCGTCCCCATTGAGTGCGAGTTTGTAGTGGTGAAAGCAATCATATTTGCTTGTGCAAATTTGCACAACTTCATTCGACGCCAAACGTTGAAGATTTCGCCGAGGACCTGCGTGAAGACGGAGACAGCGACGACGAAGAAGACGTTCCGGTTAGAGATGATGTACTGCCTTTCGACTTCAACACGCCGTCAAACTGGCGGGACTGGATGGCAAGCGCTATGTGGACTGAATACAACGGATAAAATACTGAGGAGGACGTTTGCCATCACCGTCACGTCCCAGATTTAAAAAAAACGGGAATCCCCTCCACAATATTCGTGCCCACGTCCCAGTTTTCGTCGCTCCATCCCATATTGTCCTCCAATGGCCACCGCCCCGTCCCACATTGTCCTCAAATATCCACCGCCACGTCCCATACGTCTGGGACGGGGCGATGCGAAATGGGACGAGGTCACGAACATTGTGGAGACGATTGCCGGGTTTGTAAAATCTGGGACGCGGCTTTAGGCAATGTTATAGACTTACGTACAGGTAAACGAACGAGTATACCAAGAAGGAGTTAGAAAGGTTGAAAATCTTGCATTGTTCGCGTAGTGTGGTTTTCTACTCTAAACTATCGCGTCCTCACCTTCACCCAACTCGCGAGCCATCATCTTCATCTTCATCGCAAAGTAGGCCTCCGCTGTCTTCATGAAGGCCGCCACGCTCGCCTTAGCATCTTCTGCAGCAGTAGAAGCAGCAGCAGAAGCCTCTCTCGCTTTTCTGCGACCATCCCGACTCGCTCCGTACGCTGCAGCGTCAGCAGCGCCGTTGGCGATGCGAAAGGACTCGGTGAGACGCGTTCTGGCTCATTCGATGCTGTTTCTTGCTCATTCAATGCTGTTTCATGCTCGGCTGATGCTGGATTACCTAGAGTAGAGTAGCTTGTGGCATCGACGCTGCTACTGGCTGCTAGCAGGACATCGGCGTCGAATTGCCGGACGGAGCTTGAATCGTCTGCGGTTGCGCGCGAATCCCCTGCTAGTAGAGCACAAATATTGTCGTGAACAAATCCTTCCGCTCTGAAGCGCTTGAACAGTGCAGCGTTGCGAGGCTGGGCCTGAGCAAGTGCTGCCCATCCTTCTTCGTCAAGCGTTGGAGTGTTCGTTTCGCTGCACCATCCAGCACCACTCAGGTTGCACAGCCGCTTGAAGGCGTCGTATTCTGACATCAGCCGCGAATACTTAGATCGACACTGGTCTAGTAGGAAGGGTTTAGCCGTAAAGTCGCACAAACATGTTGCAAGATATATATAGATACACACACCCTTATCGGCGTCGACGCCATCTTCAGCTAAACGAGATATGATGAGCGTCCAAGCTTTCGACTTGATGTCTTTATCACTTCTCAGTGACGCGTCGTTGCGTGCGCGGAAGTAGTGCTGTAGCAGTCCCGTCTCCTCCTCGCGCGTCCATGATCGCCGTGGTTTCTTCGCGGCTGGTTCCATTCGGTCTCACTCGAAGATGGACAGTAGTCAATAGATAAAGGGTGCTCAAATGACTGTTCTGAAAAATGCCTCCACCATGAATTTTAAAACCAGTAATTTGAGGGCAAAGCAGCTGTTTTTGTGTTTGCGTGTTCGACTTGCATATTCATGGCGAAATTACTGCTTGGGCGACGAACCAGCTCTTTATGATTTGAAACAGCAATTTAAGCGTCAACCCTAAAGTTTTCGTACGCCTGTAAATTTGTAGTTCGATTTTGCCATAAATAAGCATACAAATGTCAAGTCAAGGTGGTGTGCACTTCGCGGTGTATTAGTCTGCGCACTTCGTCGCGTACGCAAGAAAAAAAAACGGCATTCAGAAAATGGCACTGAACGAAATGGCAACTTGCCATTTGCTATTTGCCAGAAAGCTCTGACTGCGACTGATTTTGACTAACAAACCGTTGGTGTTATTGCGAGAGGTGAGGGAGGAGATGAATGATGCTTCCGAGGACATGGCGATTGTACTACCAGATGGAACTCACGTTCCGGCAACCCCAGGAACGTACAGGATCGTGCCCCCGCCGGATTTGAACAAGGTGGACGAAAGGCGGTTTTTGCTCGAGTATGATTTCCCATTTCTTGTTGTGACAGAGGTGGCGATGCAAAGAGCGTCGGGAGCGGAACAAGGAGAAGCGATTTGGCAAGCCGAGAACTGGCGTGTGCAGCACCCAAACAGCGGGGGGAGCATCGGTGGGTGCCTCGAAGGATATCAATTCGACAAGCCACCTTCGCAGAGTCATCGTTATCAGTTCATTCCAGACGTCTCGTATATTGACGAGCGAACGTGGTCTCAACTATCGGACGAAGACAAAGACAAGGCATATTTGCCGTGCGTGCCAGCGGTTGTAATTGAACTCATGTCGGCAACGGACAAGATGGAAGACTTGCAAGCCAAAGTGACCAAGTATGTTAATGCTGGCACTCGTGAAGGTGTTGTTGTCGACACAAGACGTGATCGGGTCTGGGTTTTCAATCGAGACCAGCAGCCGTATTTCGACGCGTTGGCTCCCATTGAATTCGATTCGTGGCCAGAATTTACCCTGGATTGCTTAGCGATACGCGATGCGCGGACACGAGATGGTTTGACGTAAGAAGAATCGGGTCGAGCCTGAAGTATCGTATGACTCGGCGTCAGCATCCAAGGAGTCAGATCAAGAGCCATCGATATGGGCGCTTGTTGCTGCTGCAGTGTCATTGTAAGCGCCCATGTTGGGAGAGGAGATGGAAGTAGATCGATGCAATGTTCATTTTTTTCAGCAAAATCGACGAGTTTGTTGCGGATGTTACCGCCTCAATCCTCTGATCGTATTCATGTGAGTCTTGCCGAAAGTGCGTTTGTTGCTACTACTGACAGTGTTCCCTCGACTGGAAGATGGTCGGGAATGCGCCGTCTGTAGCCTATTTACTTGGTGACGCAATTGTGGTGCTGACGCTCGTTGAATAGCAGCTTTCAGGGATTGGAAGCGAAGATCCTGCTGCTGCTTTATTTGCTGGCGTTGGCTGTTGAGAATGGCTCGGGGCCCGCTGACAGCGGGGAGGGATTTCCTCCTGCTAGTGCTGCTCTCATTATTGATAGGAGCGGGTGTTCTCCTGTTGAGACTGCTTCCACTGCTGCTAGGTAGAGATGCTTTCCTGTTGGAGCTCACAGTCGACGCAGCTACAGAACCTCGAGAATAAGGCTGGTTCTGGTGAGTTTTACTGCTGTATGCAGTGGATCGTTGACGCAAAGTCGCTGTTGGCTGCCGAATATTGTATCTAAAGCCTATTTGGCGAAGCTTGTCGGTAATGGCATCAATCTCATCGCTCGTTGTTGTCTTCAACTCTCCATGAACATCATGAATTGGAACGGGGAGCACAACGTGAAGGACTTCTGTGGCGCTTCCGCTTACGTCGAACTCGCGTCCAAGAGCGAGACCACGCAGAACGATGCCAGTCTCCAACTCGTGTTCATCCTCCTCAACTCGCTGCACGTGCTGGTGTCGCAGAAGACCTCGCTTGATCAAGTCGATACCTCGCCTTGTGATACGCTGGTTGCCCGTGAGGCTCACCACTCGAACATTAGTTGGGGACTTCTCCAAGAAGTCAGCAACATGTTGCGCTCCACCGTCCGTCAATCCATTAGAATCGAGAATTATCTCGCGAAATCTTACGCCACTCACCAAGACTTTCAGCAAGAGCTGACCCACCTCGTCATCCTGCAGCCCACAGTCTGCTAAACTCAATCGGTCGTCCGGAATACTGTTGCTCTCACTGTGACGAGTATGGGCGGAGGTAATGAGCATATCGCTGGATAGTGGCTGGGTGAGGAACGTCATCTGACGTTGCTCATTTTCCTGCTGCTTCTCGGCGTACACATCAACCATTTTGAGCAGAAACTGGCGACTCCTGTAGGACTGCTGAGTCATATTTCCACCTTGGAGGTCGCCACTGTTGCCACAAGCATCGGAGCAGTTCAATTTTTGCTGAAGATCTGCTACCTCCCGCTGTAGTATTTGGATGGACGCCTGCTGTGCTGCAGACTCCGACGCCCATCGATGAGCCAGCTCACGCAGTTTAGTCAGACACTCGGCTAACTTCCCGATTACGAGGGTCTTGAACTTTTTTCGAGCACCGCTGCTTTGAATGACTTGGAGGAATGCGTTGATCTTGCTTCGATTGAGGTATGAGGCACCACTGGCATCGCTGGAGTCGACAGAAAGCATAACAAGTTGGTTCATCTGGTCATCGCTTCCCTCTTCCAGTTGATTGTCTTTCAGGTTCATGCTACTGCAAGTGACTCGGAATGGGGAAAACTTTTTCTTTCGTGCACCAGTGAGCGTAGCTGTAGTTGTAGACTCTGTCCACCCACCGAGCACCTGGGCCCCTGTTTGATCAGCGAGTAGTTCAATGGGGTACGGTGCTTCCATCAGATACTTCTCTCTCGCTAAGTGGAGATACATGGAGCCACTCACAGCGTGGCGTACTCCATTCTGACCGTCGTGTGGTTTAATCTGGCTGGGAGATGGCATCGGAGGGTCTTGCATCTGCTCCAGGGCGTTTTTGATAATGTCGTTGGACTCGACAGCCGCAGCAAATTGGTCCTGTAGAGCATCCAAACGATGCAACAAGAAGGGAAATGCCTGCATGAGCACATCCAAACTCCGACCTTTTCGATCACTGCAGTGAACGTTTACAAGTTAGTGGTAGTTTGATCATATTCGGCAGTTGCATGGTGTGTCTACACGCACCGAGCGTCCTCCGTACTGCGCAACTTGTCCGTCAAGGACGCAATTCGTGTGGTCAGTTTAGCCACGCGAGAGGCCATGGCGTGATTGTTTCTGCTCGAAAGCGCTGCTTTGTTGATACCTGGTCGCTTCTGTGAACTAAGTAGCTGGTTACAAGTCTGCATGAGGTCGGCGTTCGCTCTACTTTTCTGTAGCAGCTCGCCTTCCAAGTGTCGAATCCGGCGATGAAGCTACAGCAAACAATAAGCGCTTACAATGTCAATGTTCTGCTCAAAGAGACCGCATTAGACAATTTCGTACCGATTCCTGACTTCCGCTGTGCTGCGTAGCTTTCAAGTTGGCCTCTAGCTTAGCCTCCATCGTCCTCATAGCCGCGTTTGTTTGAATCAGTTGGTCGTGGGTCTTGCGCACCTCCTGCTCCAACTCGTCCTGGCGATCCAAAGCTCGTTGAGCTTCTTGTTGCGATGCGCTTGCGATCTTCTGGAGTTGCGTGAATTTCTGTGTCTTATACTCGCACTTTCGCTCTAGCTCACGACACGTGCGTTTCCAGTGCTGAATCTTCTCTTCGTACTCAGTGACGACCTGTACATGCTTGTCGGAGGTAGCCAACTTGTCTTGCAGACCATGGACCTCGCACTGCAGTGTCTCGATGGTTATTTGCGCCGCCTCGTAGCTTGCCGTTAGGGTGGCGTGATCGTTTGAAAGCTCTGCGTGCTTCGCTTCCACACTGTCGAGCACCTGGTTGAGCGTTGTCACCTGCTCTGTCAACTTTCGGTGGCCACTTTGCAGCTCTGTGTGCGCTCGTCGAAGAGCGTCGTGGCTCTGAAGCTCGCGCTCCAGCACTTGCGACATCTAAACACGCGCGAAAATGTTGGTTAGCTTGTAGCAGTTCCGTACTACCAATGGTAGTTTTCTCCACTCAAACCTTTTGATTCTTCGTCACAAGCTCGGCGATTCGAATCTCCTTCTCTTTGCGCTCTGCGAGGTGGTACCCATTGCCAATTTCCTCGTCTAGCCGTCGGAATGACGCCTCCAACTCGAGTTTCTCGTCACGAGCGTGCTCCACCTCCCGTTGCCATTGCACGATTTCTTGCTGAAGGCGTTCGTTTTCGAGCTTTGGATTACCGCGAAAACCCCAAACAAAGTGGACAAGAGCATGGTTGGTACTTCTCGGATCCGTATAAACAAGTGAGATAGTACCCACACCTGCAATTTCCTCTTCGATTCGTTCTCTTCCTCTGCATTGTTGACGCTGCGATCACCACCTCGACTCGTGCTAGGTCTGCGACGTCCCGAAGTCTTTGACACCACAACGGGCTTTCGCGGGGAGATTCTTGACACTTCCCTGCATTGAACAATACGTGAGTTCGAGTGAACAAAATACAATACCGTCGAAGCGCGCAACCGAACCTTGACACGGTCACCGCTGGCTCGCCCTCAACAAGCAGGTGCTTGTCTCGATTCCTCTGTGGATCATGTTTGCTAGCCTCACGCAAAACCTCTTCCTCTAAGAGGTCCAGACTCGAGACCAGGTTGGTTTGATTGCTCCATGGGTACTCGTCAGGGTCCATGCCTTAGGCTATTGCGTCTTTGCTGTCAATGAATCGAAGGGTGCGCAGACCACAATTTGTCATCTTGGCACTATTTGCAGCGAGGAGAAACGGACTTACTACTTCGACTCTGTCGTCGGGACTTACTGCTTCGACATGTACAAGTCGATGTTGGATCCTTCAGGGGTTTTAACCTTCGAGTTCGACCCGCTGCGACCACTTCACGCTAACGAAGATTCGAGGCTGCAATGGCCCGAATTCCCGTACAAACAAGTTACTATCGATCGGGTCCGCGCTCGGGCTTCACACGACGGGAAGCAATTGACGGAAGCAGCAGCAGCGGGTGCGTTGCTGATGGCTTGCGGCCAAGAGACTGGTGCTTTGTTCCAAGTTACGCAGCACAATCGAGAAGATGAAGGTGAAGATGGCCATACCGTCGAAACCGGGTGGAGAGTGCTGGAGCGTCGATTCCTCGATGAACGCGCTGCATTTCGTCAGGCTAAGCGGGAGTTCATTCGAGGCGAAAAGGCCAAAGTCGTGAGCATTTTGGACGCTCAGGCTGCCAAGGAGAGAGCGCAGCAGGAACAAGCAGAGCTCGCAGCCTGGAAAGCGCGACAGATAGTTAAGCGGTATGAAGACGGCAGCAAATACGACGGAGACGGCGTCAATGAAAACGGAGTTTTGATCCCTCATGGCTTCGGCACTCTGTGGGTGCCTGAAGAGAAATATCTGACGAATGTAGGACGCGGTGCCGACATCAAGCGAGTGGTTCGCTACGAAGGGGAGTGGAAAGACGGCTTCATGCATGGCTGCGGGACGTACTATTGGGCTTCAGGCGAATCGTGGAAGGGGAATTTTCTCCGCGACGAGATGCAGGGCAAAGGCGTCTACACGAGCAGCGAACGAGACCCGGACGAACTCAACAGCGGTCGAGGCGACACGGGACGAGAGGCAAACAACTGTGAGGCTCTGCGTCCGAACCAGCGAATCCGCTACTTTGATGCCAGCCAGCACGTGTGTTGGGGAGACGAACTCGTGCGTGGATGTCGAGTTCGACTCTTTGATAATCGCCACTTCGGCGACCCGCTCGTGTCAGTCGTGAAGCGATACAATGTGGACTTGGAGGAGGAGACAGAGGCGGTGGTGGTTCGCTACGACCCCAAGACGGACAGACACCTACTTCGCAAAGGCGAGACTGAAGAAACGCGCTGGCTGTCGCTATCAAACACGAACTTCCGCGTGTTAGTTTCTCGCCCGATTGCACGTTTGCTGGACGAGTAAAGAAGGAGTAGAGACTATCAATCAGCACACGGAAGACGTTCAACACTCGATACATTGTTCACATCTATACGCGATAACACGTTACAGCATACACAAATGACTTGTGTGGTGTCCCGCTGTGGGAGCTTAGACAATGACAACCGCGATGATGGCTGAGAACAGCAGTACCGCGGCGTTCACCACGCTTACACCTTGATGCATTGCGTCGTTTGAAGTCAGAGTGTCAACTGCTTCGATCTTAGCCGACTTTTTGCTTTCGCCCGTCGTGCTTCCGACCGTCACCTCGGCGTAGTCCAGCGACCCGCTGCTCGAACCTGCTGCGTGGACACCTGCCAAGCTCCCGCCACCGCTTTTCAATCCCAAAAATTCCGCTGCAACACGAGCTTTGTAAGTGGCTGCCGATCTTGCTTCCGGGGTCTTATCAGTGCTTGGCGTAGCGGCGACTGGGGCCCCCGTAGTCTTATCGGTGCTTGGCGCAGCAGCGACTGGGGCTACAGAGGCTTTTGTGGTCGCATTCGGAGCTGGGGCGTTGGCGACGTTCCCTCTCGACGTCACTTCCACCTCAAAACACGTTGAGTACGCCGCACCGAAGTATCCTTTCGCCATCGCCTGGTCCAAGTACGCGCTCTGGTCGTCCAGCCAGAACTTCCAGAACCACACCATCTTGTAGATCCCGGGAGCTGTGTCCCCCGGCACAACAAACGAGCCGATACAAGGCTTGCCATTGCCTGCTCGGTGACTCGGATTGCCGTTGTAGTCGACCGTCTCGCCGCAATTGCCATCGTCGTAGTTCATCGTGTGTCCGTCCACCAGGTTCTCGTTCTTGATCTCGTGCGTGGACGTGAGCGACGTCCCCGCGTGACGAGTCCAGTAGACGCCGTGCTGGGTTCCGACGCCCTTCTTGTCCTTCACGACGTGTCCATTAGGCAGATACGCAAAGTACGCGGGCTGGCCAGCCACCACCTTTAGTCGCTTCCGCCAGTCCGTGTACGTGTTATCCCCGACAGCTTCGCACACGGGGGCGCCGGCTTCGAACTCGTTCCTCAGGAGTTTGTACGTGTATTTCGGCCCGATGTCGACGTCACCGCGCCCCGGGTAGCCCGCCCCATACCCACCACAGAATCCGTTGCCAGCAGCACCGCCGAAAATGTACGAGGCGCTTTGGTCGTAGAGCTTGGCGCGATCCATGTCAAGGCAGTCGATCCACGTGTGGGCGCCGACGAACTGCAGGGTTGTTGACACGAGCACGACGAGTGAAGGGACGACGAACGTCATAGTCTCCAGTGTCGATGCAATAGCTCTCGCGTCGTTGTGGTAAATTTCGAGGTGGGGAGCTCTTGAGCTAGCGCCTTCGAGGCGTGCTGGCGGTCAACAAAAGTCTGGCATCGACAGCAGAGGCGACTCTGTGGGCTACTGCACTTCTGCTTGGGCCTCTACCCCAGCCAGCTGACAGGCGGCAGTGCACCAGTCCAGCAACCGGCCTCACGTCAGCTCAACACGACGCTGGCAATCATCTGCATAAGACCACTGCTTGCCTGTATCTCAAGATGGACGTTGTCGTCTACAGGTGGACACCATATAATCACTATTTAATGGTCCTTCAAATTATTATCTGAATCACAGCTACCGTCCCTACCCTCTTAACTCCGATAAAGCCCCATACAACTCTCCATACTAAGTCTGAGTCCGGGAGAAAACGCCGAAAAAGAAGTCAGCCCAAGCGACTCAGACAGCGTGAGAATGGAGACCGTGCGCCTCACGCCGGACCTGGCCTTCGTGCACCGTCGCTCGTCCGCGTCCGCCC
>JAIKVD010001325.1:0-11481 GCA_024679075.1 Phytophthora uliginosa | reverse complement strand
AAAAGAGTGGCTACTGTCACAGTACCGTACTTGCTCGCATAAGTTCGTGTATTTCACTGAGGTCGAAATCCCTACCCCATTTGCATTTCGGGTGACGCTTCGGACAGGGGGAATACGGTACTGCTTCATTTACCCTTTTTACAGAACACAAACGACCGATATAGCAAGCGGGTTAGGGGAGACGATTTATCATTTCACGCTCTAGTGCCATTTTTTTGCGAAATTTACCGCATTATAAGAACGTCAAGAATGGGATGACCGATGGTTCAAACACCAAAGCGCGGTAATCACCTACTTTTAATGAGTTAAAAGTCACTAAACAGAGGATCCACTTTTATGTCAAGCTTGAAGGGTCACTGTTGGGTGTGACGTGCGGGATTATCTGATTCGAGGGCATTTTAGGTACGATTTGTCGCTGGTGGTTTAGCGTCATCACCCGACCCTTCACAAGCACTCACTCTGATTAGCCTGAACAGTTGGTCTGATTTAACCGAAAGTACCGAGAAATCAGGCTCCCTGGGGCTCGTAAGAAGTCCGTAAAAAGTCTTGGCTACAGCCACGGCATGTACTGATTTCGGTGTTTGATTTAACTGAGGTCATTAAGGCCTCGAGTCTCCAAGTCTCAGAAACAGCAGGGATAGAAGACCAACAAGCGGGTTTTGTCAGAGGAGCAGGCAGCGCGCGGCGGACGGCGTGTAGACGATCTTCACCATACGCCAGCTATAGCCGCCGTGTACACGGGCATGTACACGGTGGTGTAGTTGGTGAACGAGAAGATGTCTCCAGGCCCAGACATCACGAAGTAAAGAAGGCCAGCGAGCAGGCTATGACAGAGATGCAAGGAGTGCACGGCGGGCAGCGGGCGGCAGGCAGCACGAGTGGAGACGACATTCACCATGCGCCAGCGGTAGGTGCCGTGTACACGGGCATGTACACGGTACACGCAGGTGTGACGTGCGAGAAGAAGAAGGTGGTCATCGGTCAGCGCGCGTGCAGAAGGCCTTCAAGCTGGGCGAGCAATATGTACGCCGTGTACACGGACGTGTTCACGGTCGTGTAGTTGGCGAGCTTGAACATGAACATGCTGGCAAGCAGGCATGTCAGGCAGCACCAAGCAAACACAGAGGGCCAAGGAAAAGCAAAATACCAGCGAGCAGGGCAACATGGAAAGCGACAAGATAACACGGAGGATAGGAACATATACGTGCAGGATGTGACCCGCTAGAAGAAGGTGATGCATTCTGTTTTGTAAGTTTCAGCTTGGTAATATGTTACGTGAGTTACTGAAAAGACGCAGAGATGATGTTCTCTATCACCACAAGCTCATTGTAAGTTTTGAGCTGTAGTCAACACTTCGAAATACGACTTACTGAGACACGGAGCTTCCACGATGGATCTGCTAGCTGCTATCAGACACGACGTGCTGAAGCAGATGGAAGATGAAGCAGTGAACTTCTTTTCGCGAGTATCCGACTTTCGTGGATTCATATCAAGGACACGGCCTGGGCCGGATGTGATCGTCACGCTCAAGCTATGCTGTATTTCCTCTAAGCGTGTGAGTGGTGGTCATGGCACTTGCTTCACCGGGGTTGATTCAGGCCAACGTGCGGTGGCGGACGGCTACGATGCGGCAATGGAGAGAACTATGTACGCGGAAGTTATTGTTTGGGATGGTAAAGCGTCACAGGGCGGCAAGTGCAACATCACGTACGAGGCTGGTGCGATTTATGAGTTTCATCGGGTCGAATACACTGGCATATACGATGGGGTCGCCAAAGGCTACGTCGTCTATGATTCTACGCACGATTCCAAAGTTCGTCTGGTATCCCCCCCCCACTGTTGGCGCTTAACCGGGATCGTGAGTCTCCGAAAAAGGGTTGAGCCCAAGACTCCAAAAGGGACGTTTGACTCACAAGCTGGCCGCGCAGTGGAGATCTGTGGTGAAAGCTATCTACAGAGCTGTGCTGAAGTTGTTGATAGTTCCTGTGCATAACAATTTGAATGAAGTTGTTGTTTAGGAAAAGTGATCGCTATTCTAATGAAATTGGCGGTCTATCGACGGTACCAGTCAAACCGACGGTAAGCCATGATCAGGGATGCCATGGTATAACTACTCCACCGTACACATAACTAGTATGTGCGTCTACTTTACCTTGTGCATATTGCTCCCAGGAAAACTACGGTGGCGTCTCTCGATAGCTACGTACGATGTGTGGCCTTGTTGAAGTAGATACCCGTTGCACGAAGGGACATTAGCGGAAATCTGTCGAAGCATTAGCATTGGAAGCGAGAGGAGCGCAAGGAGCGAGATCTGCTTGAAGCTGGAAAGCAATGATATGAAGCTCATCGAGAACTGTCTGATGGATGCAGACAGGAAAGACAAACAACAGAGTACAACGAAATCAAACGGCGGTAATTCGCCATCATGGCGTGAGATATTATGTGTAGTTTGTTGTTGCTTAGACTCAATATATATTTGGTAGGCGATAGTTGTTTAAGTGTGAGCTGGACGCGTATTTCTTAGGATGTTCTGTTGGTTGTCGAAGCACTACACGCATTATGCCGAGAGAGGCCGAAAGGGTGACCGAAGGTGAATCACGGTGATGCTTTTTGTGTCCCCCTCGAGACATCATATCTTGTCATCCTATCGTGACAAGATACGTTGAAGCTCCGGCCAGTAGCTGCTTTCTTCGTGTCGCCTTATTTTTTGAGAGATTCGAATGCATTGCTTTGGGTGCGACGCAATGAGTTCTAAAAGTCATGGAAGCAAATTGAAAACCAATTTACGTGGTGCAGCCACTGGTGGTGATCGTTCGACTGGCTAGCACATCTTGTCGTGATTACTCTTACCTCACTTTTCCTTTGCGGCCCTCGCCAACACCTCCTCCTCCTACGACCTACTTCAGCACTGAGCTTCACAATGGACCAACTTGACGCCATCCAAAACGAAGTGCTGAAACAAAAGGAAGAGGACGCCCTCAACAACTTTTCGCGAGTCTCCGATTTTCGTGGCTTCATTTCCGAGACAAGACCCGATCCGGATGTGAGCGTCACGCTGAAGCTATGCTGTCTTACCGCTGAACGTCTGAATGGTTGCCATCGCACTCGCTTCACCGTGGTTGACGCAAGCCAGCGCGCTGAGTTCGAGCCGACATCCAACGGATTGGCAGAACTTACATCGTCGAAGAGGAAGCCGTACATTGCTCCTGTAACGATTTGGGGCGACCATCGACAAGTCTGAAGCGAGTTGCAAAGTACCTGACATGCATTGTGCAACTTGAAGGTGGGTTTGGAGCGTGGAGCAGCAAACTCGCGTGTATATTCGACACAGTATAGCTAGCTACAGGGTAGTGTTGAAGTTGTAGATAGTTCCTATACATAGCAATTTGAATCAAGGTGTTGTATAGGAAAACTGATTACCATTTCAATGAAATTGGTACTTGATGAATGCTGCCAGCTATCTGCCGGGAGGGCACCGACCTAAAGCCCTTAAGACAGAAGAGTATGCGCTCATGCGTGCTTTCTGGAGACGTTGCGCCGCCAATATGTATCCCTTGCGTGCAAAAGTAGCGGATTCGTCCGAATGGTAAGAATGTGAAGCAACTGTTGACGTGTTGCTTCGTAGCTGTTGCGCCAAATACGTGGGCACTAGAAAACGTGCATTCTGCACGTTGCATGCAGTGTCGCCTTGCTCGATAGCTACGTAGGTGATCGTACGATGTGTGACCTCGTTGAAGTCGATACCTGTTGCACCAAGGGTGATCTTCGCTGAAATCTATCGAAACATTAGCTTTGGGAGCGAGAGGAGCGAGAGCTGCTTCAAGCTGCGAGCATCTTAGATGAAGCTTACCGAACGTGATGGGAAGCAAACTACAGTGTACAACGAATTGGCACGGCGATAACACGCCGAACTCATGCGAAGTTAGAATAAAGCAACGAATGTATGTAGCTTATAGTTTGTAGGTCTCAATCGTAGGCGCACGATATTGACGAGGGCGTATTGCTATGCTTTTGCGATGATATTCGCAGAATCACACGGTCTGGGCCGAAAGGGTGACCGAAGGTGAATCACAGTGGTGCTTTAGCCATCACTTGCAGCCATCCGGTTTGTAGCAAGATACGTGAGGTGATTGATGCACGCCGTATTGGTGGGCTTGCACGCTTCGCCAACCATAGTTGCTGTCCCAACTGTCCCATCGAGCGTTGGGAGGTGGCAGGAGAAACATGCTGCGGTATTTTCGCGAAACAGGCCATTTCCCGGGGAGATGAGATTACCATCAACTATGGAAACGAATTCGTCCAGCCCGATGTAAGCCATTTCATTTACTTCATTAATGACCATCTTGACTAATTTACTTTGCGGACATAGCGAAGGAAACGATGTCTTTGTGCAGCTGCCAACTGCAAAGGATTCATGTAATTAGTGCCGCACCAGAAGGCAAGAGTAAATGGTTCCGTCCTCGCTTCAATAGGAGAAGCCGATCGAGTTCGAACCTCGATATATGATGCAATACACTCTATTTTGCTTTAGCGTTGAAGCGGAGATTCCCGACCGTGTGTTTCTTGTCATCTAGTATTGAAAGATGCATGAATATCAAGTTTTCATGCGGTAACTGTTGAAATTCCTGTAATTGCTGCCATTGATTGAGGAGTCAAATAAAGAGTAACTGGTAGTTGTACAGCGACGTATACATTCGGAAGTTGTGGGTGACGAATAGTTTATTAGCCGTGCTAGTATAGCACCTGCATGAATTTAGCTTTCGAAAAAAAATGCACGATCTCTAATCATCGTTTAAAATATTAGTGATGCTATTTGTTGTGTAGGTGCTACAAACTGAAAGCAGACAGCGCATTCAAACCATATCGTGCCGCGTCAGTTGCTCTCGGCTCAGTGGGTACGTTGGGCATCGTTCGAATCGTGTTCGGACCACTCTTTCTACCAAAGCTAACAAACTTCAATACTGTCACAGTAAAATCGTAGGCTGCGCCAGTGATATAGGCTGATCCGCTGAGTTCGCTGGACTCACAACAGTATTTGCGGCCACATGGCGAAGGCAAAAAAACTGCCACTCATGGCAAAGGCAGCAAAGGCTACCAAAACAGCTAAACGAACATTGAAACAGATAGTGAAGCGAACTGCGGGCCATGTGCGGCAAGCGGCTTCTGCGTCCAGATCTGCGCTAGATGACATTGAAGCGGAGCCCACGAGGGCAAGATTGGCGCGCACAGAAGACACGAAGAGGCGCAATGCCGATGTGCAAAGCCTTCCCCGGAGCAAGCGTCAAAAGAAGCACACTATTCCAGTAAGCTCCGTGGCTGATGACAATCTAAACGTGGATAAAGAAGGTATGTAGGTTGTGCTACAGCCTAGAGATATACTATTTACTAATTTCGGTTTGTTGTAGGATTTTTCGAGGCCATCGACGCGCCTCTATTCCGGGTGTGTGGGAGTTGCGGAGAACTAGCGAACTCAGTCAATGCTATTCGTAAATTATACGATTCGAAGTCCTACTTCTTTTCTCCACTTCGTAACGATTTTGGTGAAGTCGAAGTTATACCTGAAGGCGTTGTAGTTTGTGACGATGGGACTAAATCGATCTGGCTATGTGATCGGTGTAATAGATCTCTGCTGGCACGAAAAACTCCGAAGTTCTGCCGATCCAGTGGGTTTCGGATTGCCAAAGTGCCGACGGACCTTGCCGTTTTAAATCGAATGGAGGCACGTTTGATCGGGTTGGGTATTTCGTTCACTACATGTGTGAATCTGTATAAAGACGGACAGGAGTTTACACGAGGGTATGTCATTAATTATTGGAACGATCCCGCTGAAACCGTGCGGGAACTTCCTCGGCCGTTAAGGACGTGTTGCGTTGTCTTATTAGCATCAAAAAGAGACAATTTGATGAGTTACTTTAGAGTACAGCCAGATCTAATTCGACGTGCATTAGTTTGGCTAATTGCGAATAACCCGCTCTATGTAAATATTGTAATCTTGGAGGAAAATCTCCTGGCACTAGAAGATTTGGACATCAGCCAAGAAATCCCAACAATAACTGTGACGGATGAGGAGATTGAACATCTGCGAGGCAACACTAATCAACTTAATAGCGAGCGCAAGAATAGTCCTTCAACTGAGAGCCAAGAGATCATGTCGTGTTCAAAACCACCGTCAGATGATGAATCGGGGTGTACACTCACTTGCAACACAGACCGCGACGGCATTTGCGATTCTAATGAGGCGGTACAGCCACTATTGCCTCAAAATTGCGCGCCTTAAACGAATCTACTAGCGATACGAGATCATCCTCGTGTGATATTTCCCAAGAAGACGTACTTGAAAATCTAACAGAGTCGTTTGAATTGGAGGGCAATGCAAATGGTAAAGATAGTGAGTTAGAGCGTATTATGAATGCTGTTGGAGTGAATACTGTAGACACCGAAATACCAATAGGTGAACTTCGTTGTCAAGAAGATCCGATAAATGAATACAACACAAAGCAACTTATGCCGTCTTGCTTCCCGACCCTATTCCCTGATGGTTGCAGTGGTTACCATGCATTAGATGATCATGAAAATAGATTGCATGAATATGGACTAGCCCAGTTCTGTGCACACCTAATGAAATGGCACGACAGGCGGTACGTTATTCACGGAAACTTTAAGTTTTTTTTGCATGAACTTGATCCAGCGCAGACAAATTGACGGTCTAGTTCGACGCGTTAGTCTGAGTGATAATCGTACTGCAGCAGTGAGAACTGCTGGGGGTAGACACGAACACAGTAAAGCAACTGATAAGGCGCACCCTAAAAGCGAAAAAGACGAGCTGAATGCTGCAATGGAAGTGTTAGATTCGCTAAAACCATATTTTCGTGTCGTACGGGGTAGCGGGCTATACTGGTCCAATGCACGAGACGACTTAATGTCTATGATCGGGAATCGGGTTCTACCGACGAGATGACCCACATTTTTCATAACCTTGAGCGCGGCAGATACTATATGGCCAGATTTGGTACGAGCATGCAATCCCTCACTTACTCTAGAAAAATGCAGACGCCTGACGTTTAGTGAAAGGCGGAAGTACCTGAACGAGAATCCAGATATAAGTGCAAGACATTTCAATAGGAGATTTCAGGCCTTTTTTGACACGGTTCTCTGTGGAAGTGCTAAACCATTAGGTGAAATTATCGACTTCTTCTGGCGTGTAGAGTTCCAACAGCATGGCTCCCCACACATCCACTGCCTACTGTGGATTAAAGATGCTCCCGACGTTTTAAACCTCTCGCAAACCAACGAAGGCCGAGCTGAGCTTGCTTCGTTCGTGGATACACATATTTCAGTCCTTTCGAAAACTCTAAAAGAACTGGATTCATGTTTGTGCTCTACATGTGCAACATATCGGACCGGTGACGTTGATATATTAGCGAACGGAATCGTGGGATTGCGATTTGTCGAGGCTCGTACAACGCGTCCAACAGCACGAATGTTATGCCAATTCGTCCTGTCGAAAAAAAAAGTGCCGAATGCCGTTTTGGATTTCCTAAGAATCTCCGAGGTAAGACGGAAATGAGACTAGCATTGCTTCTGATGGAACTCCATCCTTAAAGGTTCATCTTAAACGAGACGTTTCAACCATAAACAACTACTCACCACATTTGCTATCATGTTGGAGAGCTAACATGGACTTACAATTGATTGGGAATTCTTACGGGGCAGCAGAATACGCTGGGGCATATATTAGTAAGGCTGAACCCGACACGCTTCGTTTCCGGCGTGTAATTGCTCAAGCCATTCAGCGATGCGACCCCAACCTGGCGTACCACTTCGTTTTAAAACGTGTAGCAAATGCGACCTTATCTGTTCGTGAAGTATTCAATCAAAGCCGACAAACACGGTTCTGGTATCTGGGAACGCATAGATGCGGAAGGGTGGATCAAGAAGCGCCAAAAGGCAGTAGTCATTCAAAAGTCTCCTTGGATGCGCCCGGATGCTGCTAATCCGTGCTTTTGTTTTTCAGAAATTTTTGGTTATGCTTCATGGCGATGGCTAGATGACTTGCCAGTATCTGATGATGATTGTATTGCTCGCTTTTTTGAAGTACAAAACTCACAGTTACACGGAGAGCTACAACAAGAGTCTAATGCTAAATTAGCCCGTCAACATCAGCTAGACCTTCTAAAATCCTCTCATCAAGCATGTAATATTGCATCCTTTCCACCATCCGAGTATGTCTTCATTAACAATGGAAGCGAGGAACCCACCGCATTTACGCCTACTGGAGACAACACAACTAGTGATCCGGCTACCGAAGTAGCGTGGAAGTCCAGGCAGAATTATTCTGTCAAGACTGTTGCAAAAGCTCGCGAGTTTATTAAAGTGTGTTTGAAGCCATGGCTAAAAGAGCGAAAGGAGCTGCACACTCTGGGTGACGCATTTCGTCAAAAGGAGCATAGTCGCTCTCATTACAACTACCCAACTGACGATGATATCGAAGGCGATCAGGAAACAATGGCAGAGTCGCAGTGGATTCCATTTGCGCTCGGAATGGAGCAATCGAGGAAGCGCTTTAAATCTTTAGATCGAACACCCTGCCAGCCCTTACGCATGATCATCAACGGTGAAGGTGGCTCCGGGAAAAGCTGGCTGATACGTCATTTAGTTAAGATGAACATAATGTGTTTGGGGAGCACCACTCAACACGTCGATCGTCAAAACGAGTGCAACTTCTAGCTCACCAAGGCACAGCAGCATTCAACATCAAGGGTTTGACACTGTTCTGCACTAGGGTTCGCATCCTTTTCAAAATCAGCTTTTTCCGTTCCCTATAAATCAATTCAAGACTCGAAATCGGGACCGGCAAAGCTAAAAAGAATGCAACAACAGTTCAAAGATGTTCACTTGGTCATAATTGACGAGTTTAGTATGATTTCGTGTGGTATGTTGTATTGGATCGACAGACGCGTGCGAGAAATTTGGCCTGGTCACTCAGAGGAGCTTTTTGGGGGAAGAGACGTGTGTTTTACAGGTGACGCGGCTCAATTACACCCCGTTGTGCCAAGCGCTCTGTCAACCCCCTTAGAGAAAATATCAAATGAAGTCCAGCGTCGTGGAAGAGAAATTTAGACAAGCATTGAGAATGTATGCACGCTAACTAGTCAAAATAGGGGAAAACTGGATCCAGAGTGGTTCAGTGCTCTTCGCAGACTGCGGGAAATGAGACCTACTCAAGCCGATGTCGACCTTTTCAATACACGCTGCCTACAGACCATTGGCGAGCCCGAATGGACCAACAGAGCGAAGCATATCGCCTATAAGTATGCCGACGTGGCAATTGCAAATGAAAAAATATTAAATTGTCTAACAATACGATAGTAACCATTTCTCCACAGCATTTCGTTCAGCAAAAGAGGTTGGCAGCTAAGAGGGATATCCCAGCAGGAACTGTACACGCTCTCGTGAAGGATGAACAGATTCCCAATGCGGATCATGACAGAGTTGTTGCTAATAAATTGCAGTTATGTAACGGAGCCCCCGTTACGCTTACATATATCATGGCCCAAGCTGCTGGATTATGCAATGATACCAATGCTGTAGTCTATGACATCATGTTTGTTTCTGGTAGTGAGTTGCCTATTGTGCTTGTGCGAATAACCGACGCCTACATAGGACCCTCGCTTCTGGAGGAAGTGATGAATATCGTACCCATAGCACCTAAAGAAATATCATGGGGAAAGCAATCGAGCGATCTACGAGTAGTGAGGAGAGGAATTCCACTTCGATTAGCTTATTCAATGACTGTTCACAAAGTTCAAGGACTCACATGTACATTTGCCGTATTTCACTCGAATTCAATCCCGAATACAGCATTTACGTACGTCGCGCTTTCGCGAATTAAACATCGAAACTCAATAGTAATTACACAACGGCTCACTATCGACAAGCTAACCGCCTCTCCTGAAAAAATATCTATCTTCCAGGCCGAAGAAAAACGCGTATCTGATGCTGTCGCACGAACATTGGAGGTTGCTCAGTTGGAGGTACAGCGCATGAAATTGGTTGCATTAGTCCACAACAGTGCGATGCACCCCAGGTGACATTTCAAAGTCGCCTTGCGAGGTACCACATTAGTCCAAAAGGACAGAAAATGTCAACATGGTGGTGGCAATAACGTGGCGTTGAAGACACCGACCTGGTTGGCAGAGCTGCACGGCTGCGACACGTACTTCGAGGCAGAGTGTCAGACTTCCTGGAGGTATCAAATCCGATTACGTCGAAGGCGGAGGCGGGCTTCAGAGAGGAGCAACGATTTCAATGGTAAGTCCAGCGACTTGCACAAGGTCGTTTTTATTGAAGCTGACAATTGTTGTGTTAATTTTAAGCTGAGTAAGGCTTAACGAGCCAAGAGCACCAACCCGCAACCACGGAAGGCTACGCAGAAGCGCCCATTGATCGAGAAGAGGATTGGAAATTCTACAGCTTTTGAACGACGCATACAAGCGCGAAAAAGAAACGAAAACTATGTCAATCCTGAGCAACAGCGTGGACTCATTGCAGACAGGAAAATTTCCGCGAGTGTGTACAGCCGCTGAGTGCAGAAAAAAAAGATAAATACATCCTATATCGCTGTACCGTTTGTGACTTGTGTTTTTTTGTAAATATATAATATTTGATAGCTTCTTTGCGTGTGACGAACTACGAGTCCGCTCGGAACCACATGCACAACAATGCGATTCAGCTCAATACACACATACGATATGAATCGTAGCAGCATAGTACCCCCGCGCTTCTAAAATCGAAATTGTGTGTACGAAATTTTACTAGGAAATGGTAGGCTCTATTTTAAAGCTCTAGTCAACACCGTGCGCCACGCATTACAAATACAACCACCTCAGAACTTATGTGTCGACTCATTTTTCCACTGGAAGGACGGTTGGTCGATGTTTGCATCCTATTTGGAGGTGGATGCATCTTAGTCACACAGATTCGGCCTCCAATCTAAAACTCAGTAAAAAGTAGATAACCAAACTTTTCCGGCGCTTCTCTACAGACTTCCGTGTACTACTACTGCTAAAACTAGCTGTCATTGCCGCTGATCGACTATCAACGATATTATATGCTACAGCCAGCAGTTGCTCGAGGAACACTACACGCAAAAAACTGCGAATTTGAAAAGTGTGAACTCGACATGGCTACATTAAACGTTTATGGTCATTAACAAGGTGCATGGGATGTAACTAAGATCCATGCATTATCCCAACAATATTCCCTATGAATCCTAGTTATTTCAGCTCGCAATAGCATAGCCGTGTCCATGTTCAACCCGTACATGTGAACCGCTGTTGGTCGAGTGAATAAAATATAAACTGTTGTCGCTCGAGTGTGGTGGACACTACAAGCCTTCCAGGTAGTATCTAGTGTAACCGGATACGGAAAGAATGGTATTGTATTCACTTTTCTACTGATGGGTTAAGAATATATATATAT